>JBBYHO010325132.1:0-29435 GCA_038382025.1 Adansonia gregorii | reverse complement strand
ATACAATGAACATTGTATCGATACAGTGATCATTGTATCAATACTATGAACCATTGTATCAGTACTATGAACCATTGTATCAATACATATTGCTATGTATCGATACATTTCTTTATATAATGCATGTTTTGGTCTTGGCATGGCCTACTATCAATATATGAGCTCTTGTATCGATACAAAAGCTCATGTATCAATACATTTACATGTTGTATCAATATAAATAGGGACATTTCAAGTTTTTGGCACGTTAGAGCATTGTATCGATACATGAAAACCATGCATTGAACCATGTATTGATACATTCAAGCAAAATTATAAATTTCTCATATCTTTTATCGCGACACATTAAGCTACATCCTTTGATGCCACATCTTTGCATTTACCTTTGATATGATCCATAGGCCTTCTTGACCTCCTCACTTTTGTGCTCCAGATTGCTAAAAAATTAGCCTAAACAAAATAAGGTGTCTGCACATCTTTATTGAAGGTTTTTTGGGTCATATATTTGGATAACCGTTAGAGGCTGGATGCTTGTGTAGCTTTGGTTTATGACAACTAGGCTCGGTGTTTTAATTGGGTAATGGAATTACTGAAAGACTTTTCAAAATTGAGGTAAGTTTAAATTGTGAATAGTTCTTTGGGTTTCTTAATCTAAAAAAATTAATCAAGATCTTATAAGATGATCCTGTTTATGGATTCTCAGATTATCTTTATTGTTAAATTTCCACTGCCATGTTTGTAAGATATTTTATAAATTTTTATAATCTGATTACTTGCTACCTGAGACTTCTTACAAGAACCATCGACGAGCTTTCACTTCTAACTTCGGTCAAAGGAATTTGAAGCTTTTTGGACATGTTAACTCTTGCAAGAGATTTATCAAAGGTTTTTCAAATATTTTTAAACCAGTATACAATCTCTTAAAAAAGCTAGTTTTTAATTTTGATGATGCGTGGTTAGCTTTTTTTATGAAATTGAAAAAAAGATTAGTTTCTACCTTTATTATTGTTGTTGTCCTAGATTGAAACTTTCCATTTGAGTTCATGTGTCGTGTAGGTGATTTCACAGTAATGTGGTCTTAAACAAAGAAAAGAAAAGATCTTCATTCCATTTATTATGCAAGCAAGACTTTGATAGATGTTTATTGAATTATATTACTATTGAAAAAGAATTGCTTATTGTAATCCATACTTGTTGGCATTAAAGTTATTGTTTGTATTGACTATTTTGTTATCAAGTATTTAATTGACAAAAAGTTTCCAAACCAAGATTAATCAAAGGGATACTTCTCTTGTAAGAATTTGATTTAAAAATGCAAGACAGATGGGAAACAAAGAATCAAGTAACAGATTATCTCTTAAGATTGGACAATGGAGCAAAACTTGGTGATTCCATTCAAATAAATGAGAATTTTCCTAATAAGTAGCTTTTCCAAGTTAATCAACAAGAATTAGCATGGTATGTCGACGATGTCAACTATATTGTAAGTAGAGTTTTCCTTTCAATTTAAATTATCAACTAAAGAAAAAGTTCTTTCATGGTGCTAAGTATCATTTTTGGGCTAAACCTTTCTTGTTTTAGCAATGTTGATCAGATTATTAGAAAATGTGCACACAAGAAAGAAATGGAAAATATTTTGCAACATTGTCACCTATTTGATTATGGAAGGGACTTCGGAGGAGAGCGAATTACTGCAAAATTGCTACAATTAGGGTTTTATTAGCAAATTCTTTGTAAAGATCCTCACCAATTTTTAAGATGTGACATGCTTTAAAGAATAGGAAACGTCTCAAGAAGAAATAAGATGCTGCTCAACAACATCCTAGAAGGAGAGTTTTTTGGTGCGTGGGGTATTGACTATATGGGACCATTTATTTCCTTTTACAATAATCTTTACGTTCTAGTTGATGTAGATTCTGTATTGAAGTGGGTTGAAGTAGCAGCCTTGCTAACTAATGATTCTAAAATTGTGTTGAATTTCTCGCAATAGAATATCTTCACTCATTTTGGCACACCAAGAGCTGTTATTAGTGATGAGATTTTCATTTGTGCAACAAATACTTTGAAACCCTCTTTGCTAAATATAGAGTTACGCACATGAATGCAACAACTGGTGAAGTGAAAGTGTTAAATCGAGAAATTAAGATGATTTTGAAAAATATGATTAGTCCAACTAGAAAAGATTGATCCAACAGATTGGATGATGCATTATGGGCATACCGAATTGCTTATAAACTCCTATTAAGATGTCTCCATACTAATTGGTTTTTAGCAAAGCATGTCATTTTCTGATGGACCTAGCACATAATGCATATTGGGCAATTAAGAAATTGAATTTCGATCTTCATGCAATGGAAGATAGGCGATTATTGGAATGTGCATTTGATTGCCAAAAAGTCCTTAATCATTTTAGGCTACCTAAAATGATCATGAGACTGTCAAATCAATGACTATAAATCATGCATTTTTTGGAAGACAACCCAAGCTCTTTTGTTTCATTATTTTATATATTTTTTAATAATTGTATTTTTTTTCTTTTGCAAAACCAGCATCACTGTGCCAAATAAAGCTGGGAAATAAAAGTTTCACATTGTAGAGCCCATTTCTAGAGTCGCGACATCAAGAATTAGAAAAAAAATCTTGACTTTCATGGTGCCAAAAAGAAAAAAATTAGTATTAAGTTAGGAATCACGGCACCCGATTTGGGGGCTATAATGCATAACAACCGGGATGTCCATTCCTTTTTCTCTACTTTTTCTAGGTGGTTAAGTTAGTCTGATTTTTCAATTTTTCTGAAATATCCATGCTCAACACCTATGTGTAACAAATATTTGGATATGGATATGATGATATGTACTCTAAATACATGAAAAAAAAGAAAAAATTGAGTATAAATTGAGTATACATGTATCAAACACAAAACATACCTGACACCACCAAATATAAAGGACATAGCCGAGTGGATATGGTTGCTAGTTCTCAACCAAAGACTGCCCAGAAACATTCATGGGTCCATAAATTCAGATTTAGAATTCATTAACTTAACAAGGGGCATGGAGAGGAAATTTTGCCTTAAAACCTAGTTAGCACCGCAGTATAGTGCAGCAAGTAGGTGAAGATTTGATGCACCAACATCTTTCTTCTCATCCAAAAGTACGACATCATCCACTTCAAAAATCTACAAATAAATAAATAAATCTAGAAGTTTTCAAAAGTCGGAAAGAAATAAAAGCAGTGAGCATTTATTTTATGAAGTCAAATTTGAGTAGAAAGCATAAAAAAAAAATAACAAAATAACAGTCAGGGATATTTCTGCATTTCTGTCTTCAATTGTGAACACCTGTTGGCAGGGAAGGGATTAGACCAAGCAGTCCATCAAATAAGGGTTCCTTTAATAAGTAACATAAGAATGATTACAACAAATATGTCCCCTAAATATCAACTAAACTAGGGAATGCAGTAATTGTTTCCAAGAAAATAATAGTCAAAGAACTTCTAACTAGGATAAGGCTCCATCTTGAATCTTCCAACAAAAAATGTGCAATCCAAAATAATTAAGACACCTATTCATGAAGGTGCCACTAAATTTGGAAAAGATTGTGCTCTATTCTGTAGTGTTTATATGTTATTAAGAATTGGAAACAATATAATTAACCAACATACAAATCACAGCTCAATCCTATTAAATTCTATCAGTAAATTAAAATTTATCAACCAGGTTTTGATCCAATCCACCAACATTGCCAACTGCATGTAAAATACTACAACTACATTCTGAGAGCTATTCGGCCATGAACTATTTTAAAACCAGAACTGTACCTTTATGGGCTTTGGATTGTCTTTGTTATGTCCAACAGTCTGCAGCATGCTAGGCATGAAACTTGTGCAGACCATCTATGAAAGCAAAAGAAGCAATTATCACATATTCTTTAATCAAAAGAGATTCAGAAAGGGCTTCCAGTAGAAACACAAAACAAGTAATTCTTTTTCTTGGTCCACTTCGTCAAATTGACCAAATTGTTTATTGCTGATCTCTGAAGAACAATAATGGGTGCTCCTCAATTGGTTGTTCAAATTTGAAGCACTAATCATGCCAAGCATCAACTTGGTTGGAGCAAATAAGGGCAAGCATGACATTTCACGGAGTCTATAACATCATTTAAGAATGAATAGAATCATAAAAGCTAATACTCATTCTTCAGCACTCAAAAACATATCCTAAGTACGAGACATCAACGACGAACCACAGAAAACTGGAATGTGAAAATAATATCATACATATATTCTAACATGAAAAATACAAACCTCGAAATCATAGGAGCGGAGATTTCCAATGATCACCGCATTCGATTTGCCATCCTTTCAGTTTAACATCTCAAAATTCTCTTTCTTAGAACATAAAATCCACGTCAACACTTCTGTAAAACCATTCATCGCAATCTAGAAGGAAATTAATCAAGTTATCAGACAAAATGACAATGGCAAATAAATATCTACATACAAAAAGAACTACTACTTGAAAGAAGCAGTAGCAAGCCACATTATTAACACATTATTTAGGCCCTCATATCTGATACGATCACTAAGCTGGTTTAAGGGGAAGTGGCTTCAAAGAAGAAAGCTTTCTCTTTGGAATATTATTATAGCCATAATCGATTGCGACATCCAGAAGAAGAATAAGGAACCTCGCCAACAAAAACACACAAGGCATGAGCGCAATAACCTTTCCCTATAAGACGAGTCAGCCAATACCATTCCTTTGCTATCATTACCTCCATCACATCACATGGGTGAAGAGCATCACTTCTGGCAGGAGGTACAGCCAAATTGATTTTTTCCCCCAAGCCAGCTCGTTTAGCATGCAATTGCATTCAATTTAATGTACCAGTGACTTGTTTAGTGAAGACAGTGGAAAAATATAATAGCAATAGTTATAAAGGTCTAGCTATGAGGTTTTATCAACTTAATATTAACAGCAATAGCTCACCAAAGGTGCATCAAAACAAAACAAATGCAAATAATTATTGAAGACAATGACCATGATCACATCAAACTAATGTAACCTATCTCAATGCTACTCTTACTGATAAGTGCTTAATTTTATATAAATTATTTTTTTATTTTAATCTTTTTTAGTTATTTATTATGATTATCATAAGCATTTATTTTTTTATTTTATGAGATTTAATTGGATGAAAAATATAAAAGAAGCAGAAATTGGCTAAATTAAGGAATTTGTGTGAGGTTTGAATTCTAGTGAGCTAATCTTAAAAAACTTTAATCACAGTAGGTGAAGTTGAAAGATAAAGTTTTACTTAGATTAAAAGTTTGAAAGCTGGAATAATTACTTTTGAAAATTATATTTATCTCTTAGATAAATGAAGAAAATCAGTCCACAAATCCAACTTTCTGGCTACATTAAGAAAGAAGATTGCAAAATCTCTTACGAGATCAAGATAAAGATTAGAGAGTGATTTTTTATTTTTATTGTGACAAATTACTATAATTATCTTTATCCCTACTTTAGTTTAAGTCTTTTCCTATAAATAGAGAGGGGTTGAACAGTTTTGATCATCTCATTCTTATTTTTCCTTTTTTATTTTCTTCATTGTTTTCTAAAATATGTCTTTCCAAGTTTTTTATTTGGTAGGAAAAAGATTTGCAAGCTTTTGTATTATTCATCATGAGAAATAAATGAATTTATTTTCAAAGTCATTTTTTTAATAAATATCATGTGTTTTTCTATTTAAATGCTATGGTTATACGATTTTAACTTCTAAGATGCATACTAGTAGTTTTCTCATATTTAATCTAATTAATCAAATACGTAATAGTTTGATTAGCTTTATATAGCAAAATAACTTTAATGAGGATGTTCAAGTTTTCATTTTAAAAGTTATGAAAAATACAAGTCTTTCTTAAATAAAATCAGCTTTTGATTTTGTTAGATTGAATCAGTTAAACTTTCCTAGTTTTTCAAGCTATCTCTAGATTGTATTCTAATGCTTCTTTTAAGGTAGTTAAATGATAAGGGTTAATCATAGTGCTTACCTTGGTTAATTAGGAAGTAAGGGAAAGTAAGAAAGTTAATACATGTTTGATTCTATGGCTGATTTATTTGTTTAAAAAATATGCATAAAAGTTTTCTATGATTAATAATAATACACTAGTAAGCAATATCGATTTACTACCAAAGTCTTTTCATTGTTAATTTTTATTACTTAAATTATTTTCAAGGTTTTTTTATTTTGTTTTAAATCAATAACAATTTAAAACCCCTATTTACTTTTATTGTTTATTTTTTATCAACTAGACTCTACCATTTTTCCTATCACATCATTTCTTTTCTTTCTATTCCCAAAATTAGTTTTGAACTTCTAAAGGTCCTTGTGGCATACGATCTCTACTTCATTACACTACAAATCTGAGAATCAAGCTAACAGAAGTAAGCATTATAAATGTGTAGTATCGATAACTACCAAGTTTTTGGCACCATTGTCAGGGACCTATTAATTAAGTACAATTCTAATTTTGTTATTTCTTTTTATTAGATTTTATTTGTTTGTTCATTTTATAGGTATAGGTCCTCTGAAGACGCAAGGCTTCATAAGATAAGGCAATTCATTTAAGAAACCGAATCATTCCCAAGCTCTAAAGCATTAAAAGCAATTGCACAAGAATTTTTGGCTTCTACATCTTCTCCAAATCAATCACCTCCGATGGCTACATCCATCCACTCTTCGACTTCCTTAAGTGCATCAAGAGTAGAAATCATGGCCGTTGAATAGAATGTTTGGGAGGACACACTAAAGGAGCTTGCTACTCTAAATATCATGTCTCAACCTCTTTGCATTAATTTTCCTACTTTACAACAATAATTTGAACTCAAATCTGGTCTTATTTGCTTACTACCTATCTTTCGTGGTCTTACAGGGGAAAATCCAAATAAACACCTTAAGGAGTTTGATATGATCTATTCAGGCATGAAACCACCTGGGGTGATAGAAGATCAAATAAAGTTAAAGGCTTTCCTATTCTCCTTAAGAGATTTGGCGAAAGATTGGCTCTACTACCTTTCCTCTAAATTAGTGACTACTTGGGATGCAATGGTAAGGCTCTTTCTGGAGAAGTATTTTCCAGCCTTTAAAGCTGCGAGCATTAGAAAAGAGATTTACGGAATAAGGCAAAATCAAGGGGAGACATTGTACGAGTGTTGGGAGATATTTAAAAAGTTGTGTCCAAGCTACCCTCATCATCAAATCTCAAAGCAACTTTTGATCCAATATTTTTATGAAGGCTTGCTTCCCATAGAAAGAAGCATGATCGATGCAACCTCTAGAGGTGCATTGGTTGACAAAACATCTAACGAAGCAAGAGCCTTAATCTCTAACATGGCAGCTAACACTCAACAATTTGGCATAAAGACTAATAATTTCACAAAGAATGTTAGTAAAGTGAGTACACAATCCTTGCAAAATCGAATTTCTGATTGAACTTCACTCATGTGTCAAATTGCTATAGGAAACATGCAAGTAAAAGTATGCAAGATTTGTTCAACCTAAGGACACATAACTGGTACGTGTCTTACCTTCCAAGAGGACTATTTAGAGAATGTTAATGCAATTGGTGGATTCTTGAGACAACCTCAACAGAAATATGATTCATTCTCTAACACTTATAACCCCAGATGGAGAGATCATCCCAACTTTAGTTATGGGAATCAAGAAGGTAGAAATTTTAACTTTTAACAAGGAAATCTATCGCCTCTTAATATTAACCTAGAATGCAACCTTCTAGGGAATCAGGTAACTCTCTTGAGGATATTGTAAAAGTGCTTGCAACTAATCAAGTTAAGTTTCAACAAGAAAATGATGCAAGACTTATCAATTCAGAGAGATAGATAGGCCAAATTGCAATATCCTTAGGTAAGTTGGAAAGCCAAGGTTCAAGAAAGTTACTTTCCTAAATAGTGATTAATCCAAATAAGAGAGTTAATTTTGTAACTCTCACTTACACCAGAAAAGGAAAAGAAATTGGCCAAATAGATGCAAGCAAGGCCGAACTAAAACATGAAAAAGTTGTGGAACCTAAGACACTTCCACAAACCAAGACCAATAAGGTAGTGCCTAACTCTTTCAATTCTAATTTTAAAATTTTACCTTATTTTCCTAGTCATTTTGCTAGGTCTAAAAAGGAAGAGTTGGAGAAAGACATTCTTGACACCTTTCAGAAGGTTCAAGTGAACATACCTCTCTTGCATGTTATAAAGCAAGTGCCTAAGTATGCTAAATTCCTTAAGAAGATATGTACAACAAAGAGAAGGTATAAGGTTAATGAAAAGTTAAGTTTAGGGGAAAATATTTCTGTAATGATTCAAAGAAAGCTACCTCCTAAGTATAAGGATCCAGGTTCATTTACTATTCCTTATAAAATAGGAAATACAAGTTTTGAAAGGGCAATATGTGATCTAGGGTCATCGATTAATATCATGCCTAGGTCTATATTTAATAAATTAAACCTTGAAAATTTAAAAGAAATCGGTGTAATCATTCCACTAGTAGATAGGTCAAATGTTTACCCAGATGGTGTGGTGGAGGATATCTTAGTTTAAGTCAATAATTTAGTATTTTCGGCTGATTTTTACATTATAGACATGAAATATGAATTTTTTTATTAATTCAGCACCTATTTTGTTGGGAAGGCCATTCGTGAAAACCACTAAAACTAAGATAGATGTTCATAGTGGTACTCTTACAATAGAGTTTGATGGTGAAGTCATTAGCTTTACTATTTAAAGTGAAGTACATTCTGAGTTTCAAGTAGCCATTAGCCTAGAATTAGAGAAAGAATTTTGAAAAAATTATGTAAAAGGCTGCTTTGGAAAAGGGTACTAAGACTATATATTCTTTAACTCCTCTCTCTAAAAAGTTTACCGTTTCATTTATAGAGTTGCCTATTACTTCTAACAAACTTTTACCTTCTGTTTTATAGGTACCAAAAGTGGAATTAGAGCAACTGCCTGAGCAATTGAAGTATGCATTCTTAGGAGAAAAAGAAACTTTACCATGATCATAGCTAAGGACCTAACTTCGTTATAAGAGGAAAGGTTGATAAGAGTTTTAAAAGAACACAAGTCAGCAATTAGATAGACTATTACTAACATCAAAGGAATCAGCCTTTCAATTTTATACATCAAATTTTACTAGAGGAAGGTGCAAAATTGAGTAGAGAGGCTCAAAGAAGACTAAACCTACCCATGAAGGAAGTGGTAATGAAAAAAATCTTAAAGCTACTTGATGTAGAGGTGATCTATCCAATATCGGATAGTAAATGGGTAAGTCCTATACATGTGGTGCTAAAGAAAAGTGGGATAACAGTGGTTACAAATCAAGATAATGAGTAATCCCTACTCGAGTTCAAAATGGTTAGAGAGTTTGTGTGGATTATAGGAAACTAAATGCAACTACCATTTCCCATTACCATATATTGATCAGATGTTAAAAAATTGGTAAGTAAATCACATTATTGTTTTCTTGATGGATATTCTGGTTATAACCAAATTGTGATTGTAGCGGAAGACCAATAGAAAATGACTTTCACTTGCCTCTTTGGCACATTTGCATATAGACGCACGCCATTTGGTTTATGCAATGCACCAGCCACATTTCAAAGGTGTATGATAAGCATATTTTCTGATTACATTGAAAAAATAATTAAAGTGTTTATGGATGATTTTACAGTGTATGAAAATTCTTTTGATGCATGCTTAGAAAAGCTTACACTTGTGCTATACAGATGTATAAAAACTAATTTAGTTTTAAACTATGAAAAATACCATTTTATAATACAAAAGGGAATAGTTTTTGGGCATGTTGTATCTTCTAGAGGAATCGAAGTTGATAAGGCTCAGATAAAGATTATTCAATCATTGCCTTACCCCATCAATTTACAGGAAGTTTATGCTTTTCTTGGACATGCAGGTTTATCAAAGATTCCTCGAAGATAGCTTCACCTTTAGGAAAATGACTAGCAAAATATATGGAGTTCATATTTGATGATGCTTGTAAAATAGCTTTTGATAAGCTAAAGGAATTGTTACTTCAACCCCCATTATCTAGCCCCCTAATTATAACCTACCTTTCGAGATAATGTGTGATGCAAGCAATCATACCTTAGGTGCAGTGCTAGGGCAATGAGTTGGAAAAGCCCTACATGTCATTTATTATGCCTCAAGAACTTTGGATAGTGCTCAATATAGCTATACTGCTATGGAAAAAGAACTCTTCTTTATTGTTTTTGCTTTGGAAAAATTTTGATCTTATTTTCTTGGAACTAAAGTAATTATGTTTTCTCACCATGCAGCTATATAATCTCTTTTGTCCAAGAAAGAGGCCAAGCCAAGACTTATCAGATGGATTCTTTTGTTACAAGAATTTGACTTAGAGATCAAGGATAAGAAAGGAGTTGAAAATGTGGTAGCTGATCACCTTAGTAGATTGGAGCACAAATAAGATTCATTACCATTAGATAACTTATTTCCAGATGAGAATCTTTTGCATTGTCAACTTCTTGGTAATTAATATCATTGCCAAATGATCTATCTAAAGCTCAAAAAGAAAAGATAAAAAGTGATGCCAAGTACTAAATTTGGGATGAACCATATCTATGAAAGTAATGTTCTGATCAGGTAATGAGAAGGTGCATGCCCAAAACTGAGTTTCAATCTATTCTAACTTTTTATCACACTTATGCATGTGGAGGGCATTTTAGGTCTAAAAGAATAGCACATAAAGTTTTAGAATATGGTTTTTTTTGGCCAAATTTATTTTAGGATGCTTTCAAGTTTTGTAAAACATGTGAATGATGCCAAAGAGTAGGTAATTTAACTCATAGACATCAAATGCCACAAATGCCTATTCTGGTATGTGAAAATTTTTATGTGTGGGGCATAGATTTTATGGGTCCATTTCCTAATTCTTTTAGTAACATTTACATATTACTTGCGGTCAATTATGTCTCAAAGTGGTTGAAGCAATAGCCTCTAAGACTAATGGTTCTAAGGTTGTTGCAAGTTTTGTTAAAACTAACATTTTTAACGAGTTTGGAATAACAAAAGCTCTTATCAATGATAGAGGAACTCATTTTTATTGTCGCCTGATTGAATCTTTATTAAATAAGTATCATGTTACACAAAAGGTGTCCACCGTATATCATCCTCAAATAAGTGCACAAGCCGAGGTTTCTAATAAGGAGATAAAATTCATTCTTGAAAAGACAGTTAACCCAAGCAAGAAGGATTAGAGTCTTAGATTGAACGATGCTTTATGGGCTTATCAGACTGCTTATAGAACACCAATAGAGATGTCTCTCTACAAGTTAGTATTAGGTAAGCCATGTCATCTACTAGCGAAATTAGCAAAAGGCTTTTTGAGTAGTAGAACAATCTAATCTTGATTTGGATAAGATTGGTTTGCATAAAAAGTTGCAAATACAAAAGTTAGAAGAGATTAGGAATGATGCCTATGAGAATTCACGTATTTAAAAGGAGAAAATGATGGCATTTCATGATAGGAAGATTTTGAGGAAAACTTTTGATTTTGGACAGAAGGTTCTACTTGTTCACTCATGGCTCGAGCTCTTTCCAAGTAAACTTTATTCCAGGTGGATACGTCCTTTTGTTATTACTAATGTAGTTCCTCATGGTGTAGTAAACATTAAGAGTTTGGGAACCAACAAAGAATTCAAGGTCAATGGTCATCGATTGAAGCAATACTATGGAGGATTTCCAGAGGAAATGGCGGAGCAAGTGGAGTTGGAAGATCCGATGTATGTTTGAGATGTAAGAAATTCGAGCAAACGACTTTAAACAATGCGTTGCTTGAGAGGTAACTTAAAAAAAAAATCAGATTTAATTTCTTTCTCTCACTTTAGTTTTATCTTATTCTTTTTTTTCATGTTTGTTATGTATATAATAAGTATGGGGGGAGATTAATTGCATATTGTTTTAAATTTAGTATTATTCATGTTAATTTTTTTCTTTTTTTTTTGAAAATTAATGTTTTATTAGGTTCTTTTTAAAGTTTAATGAGTTCATGCCTAGACTAAATGAGAATATGCTTGAATACTATGAATTTGCAAGCTAACTCTATTTTAGTGTAGACGGTGATATTGAACACTTAGCATGCTAAATCCTAGTTATTATAAGACCCTTGTGAATTTTGAGCTTAAAAGATTGATTATCTTTGTCAATCTAATTTCTTTGTTGTGAGTATCAATTCATGTTATTGTAATTCTAGAACTTACTTTAAATCTCATTAAGATTACATTTGTTTACATGCAAGTTGTCGCAACATGGCCCGGATACGAATCCTAACCAAACCCGACTTAAATGGCCTTCTCTCCTATATTTATTAAATTTATTACTATTTTATGGTCTCTTATTTTTATAGGCCATATCATTATTGACATCTTCTTATTGTTAGGGACTGGTTGATCGAGATGAATTGCCCACTCGACTCAACCTTAAATAATCATCACGAAATGACTATTTATTTGCAGTTGTCACTAACCTATTTGGGTTAGGTGAGATTAGTCACCTATCAGAGTTTGTATTTCGAGGGTTACAAAACCCTCTTGTGAGTCGGTTATATAAAAAGGTCCAGGAGTCGGTTACCAATCATACCACAAATCATATAAAAGGGTTTAGGAGTCGGTTTCAATCACAATTAAGGATCGACCCTCTCTTGATGCCCAAAAATTGATACCTTATTAATTACATGTTAACTTGAATTTTAATTTTTATTTGGTTTCAACATATGGCATTTAATTATAGATTCTCGAATTAATAATTTTTTTAAGACAGATTTATTATTCCATATTAGGAAGATCGAGTTTTCAAAATTCTGGAAGTCAAAATCTCTTTCGTACTCCATCGGAAGACCAATGGAACTCAAAAGCTTTTTATCATTTTCCTTTGTATCCCAATAGAAAACTCGAGGAACACAAAAGGTTTTAAAATTAAAAATATCTTTTGCACCCCGATGGAAGAAAAGATGAATGTGAAAGTTTTTATTATTATTTTTTAAAATTTGTAAAATCCTGACTTCTATTTTGAAAAAGGATGTCTTGAAATTAAAATAATCCGTAAAACCTCTCTCATATTTTGAGAGAAATTTTACATATTATTTTAACTTCGAGACATTGCCTTAATTTCTTAAAAAGAAAATTTATATTTTATTGAAAATATTATAAAGCTTCCTAAAACTGAATAACAATCTAAAATGATGCGCCTATTCCTAATGTGTTGCTTAGACACGAAAATATCCTTGTAATCACAAAGGACTTGGTTCTAGCGAAATTACCAACACGCTCATAGGGTATACGTTTGACGTGAAAGTATCCTGATACCCCTAATGGACACCTAAATGACCTTAAAAGGTTAAATGAACCCTAA
This sequence comes from Adansonia gregorii, assembly GCA_038382025.1. Lineage (NCBI taxonomy): Eukaryota > Viridiplantae > Streptophyta > Magnoliopsida > Malvales > Malvaceae > Adansonia > Adansonia gregorii. The sequence goes on along the minus strand of JBBYHO010325132.1, from coordinate 15,982 downwards.
ACATTCACCTTTGGCATAAAACAACCCGATGAAAAATTACAAAAATGCCTTTAGGTATACCTTTGACATGAAAGTATCCCGATACCCCTAATGGACACTAAAATGACCTTGGAAAGCTAAATGAATCCTAAACATTCACCTTTGGCATAAAAGCATCCCGGTGAAGAAAACTAAGAAAATGCCCCTAAGATATGTCTTCCATATGAAAGTATCTCGACACCACTAATGAACACTAAAATGACCTCAAAAGGCTAAATGAATCCTAAACATTCACTTTTGGCATAAAAGCAACCTGAAAGAAAAAATTATGAAAATACCCCTAAGGTATTCCTTCGATATGAAAGTATCTCGGTACCTCTAATGGACATTAAAATGACCTTGGAGGGCTGAATGAATCCTAAACATTCACCTTTAGCATAAAACTATCCTTGTAAAGAAAATTATGAAAAAGCCTTTGGGGTATACCTTCGATATGAAAGTACCCCAGTACTCTTAACAGACACTAAAATAACCTTAAAAGGCTAAATGAATCCTAAACATTAACCTTTGGCATAAAAGCATCGAGTAAAAAAATTATAAAAGTGCCCTTAAGGAATACTTTCGACATAAAAGTATCTCGGCACCCCTAATGGACACTAAAATGACCTTGGAAGGATAAATGAATCCTAAATATTCACCTTTGGCATAAAAAGATCTCGATAAGGAAAATTACGAAAATGCCCCTAAGGTATACCTTTGACATGAAAGTATCTCGGTACCCCGAATGAAAACTAAAAAGACCTTGGAAAGGTAAATGAATCCTAAACATTCACCTTTAGCACAAAAGTATCTCGATAAAAAAATTACAAAAATGCCCCTAGGGTATACCTTCGACATGAAAGTATCCTGGTACCTCGCATGGACACTAAAATAACCTTGGAAAGATAAAGGAATCCTAAACATTCACCTTTGGCATATCGATGAGAAAAATTACAAAAATGCCCCTAAGAATACCTTTGACATGAGAGTGTCTCGGTACTCTTAATGGACACTAAAATAACCTTGGATGGGTAAATGAATCCTAAACATTCATTTTTTGCACAAAAGCATCTCAATAAAAAAATTACAAAAATGCTCCTAGGGTATACCTTCGATATGAAATTAGGTACCCTTAATGGACAATAAAATGACTTGGAAGGCTAAACGAATCCTAAACATTCACCTTTGACATAAAAGCATCTCAGTGAAAAATATTACAAAAATACCCCTAGTGTATGCCTTCGACATGAAAGTGTCTCGGTACCCCTAATGAACACCAAAATGACTTGGAAGGCTAAACAAATCCTAAACAGTCCTTTGACATAAAAGCATCTTGATGAAAAAAATTATGAGAATGCCCTTAGGGTATACCTTTGACATGAAAGCTTCCTAGGACCCCCTAATGGATAATAAAATGATAAAAACTAGATGAACCTATCCTAAATGCGCACCTTTGGCATAAAAACATCTCGGTTACAATCTAAGACTTTTTAGAAAAATTATCGAAATGCTCCTAGGGTATAAGTTCAACATGAAAGTACCCTGGTACCTAATGGACACTAAAATGAGGAAAAGCAGATGAATTTAGTCTAAATGGGAAAGCTAATAGTTTAAGTTTGACTTAAAATGCAAAATTTACAATCAAGCCCCTAAATTTTTAAAAATTACATTTCATATCCTTCGGAGGACCAAACAAATACGAAAAGTTTTGAAATTTTTAATATCCCTACGGAAGGCCATAGAAATAATAGAAATTGTTTAAACTAATGAAATGTACATTTTGCACCCTAAATACAAAAATTTACTATTTAGTCCCTACACTTTTCTAAATTTTCATTTTTAGTCCCTACACAATAAAATAACCTAAAAATCATAGGAAATTATGCATGAAAATGCAGCCAATATGTCAACAAAGATTTGGCCAAATACCTTGCCCAAGTTTTTTTTACAATTTACAAAGTAAACCTTAAACTCTGTAAAATTATATTTTTGACCCCTATACGGTAAAGTACCATAAAAAATCAATAAAAATTATCAAGCCAGCAAAGAATCAACACAAAAGTCATGGCAACAATATGCAAGAAGGTTCAGCCAAGCATTTTTAGCCATAAATTATAATTTTTATATTTTACAATTAGTCCCTAAACTTTTTAATATTTACAAAATGACCCCTAAAGTATTAGAAATGCTTAAAAATTGTTCACAAATACACAAATCAAAAATCCCATGGCCTACAAAGCCCTCAACCAAGCCAAAAATGTCAAAAAAATTTTTATAAATTTTGCAATTCAGTCCCTATGCTTACCAATATTATAAAATAATCATGAAATCATGAAATCAAAATAAAAATAAAAATAAATACAAAATGATCATGAACAATTCCAATCAGATTTGGTCAAGAAGAAAAACATGAAATACATACATGCTCTGACATAAAAACCATGGAAATAAGCATAAATAATTATCATCAGACTTAAATCAAAGTAAAATCATAAACGAAAAATAATATTATTCTAATCAACCTATCAACATCACAATAACATGAAAGAAACATGAAGATAAATACAACAAAACCAAAATCATAATAACAAGAATAATAGTATATATATATATATATACAAGATTTAACTAAAAAATAACTAAAAATACAAAAAAATTTAAGGCCACCATGTTTAGCCTTTCAACATGGATGAGAATCCATGAGCCTTAACATGATTTTGGCTTATGAATGTGGATGAAAATGAATCCAAATGAAGAAGAGAAAAGACAAGTGTGATACCTTAAGGAAAAACTTGAAAAACTAAGTGTTTTTTTCCAAGCTCTCTCTTTTTCCTTTTTTTTTCTCCAAAAAAACCCCATATGAAGAAAAAATCCTCATTTTATAGAGAAAGGGGTGGCAATATTGCTGCCCCAAATTGGAGTGGCTGAATGGCCACAATTTCTTTTTTTTTTTGTCTTTTTTTATGTGAAGATGGCTTGTTAGGTTAAAAATAATGAATGTTGTGTTATAAGCCCATGCTCTTGCTATCTTTTCTTACAAGTCACTCTATTATCAAGCTCATGATGAAGTTGATCAGCTCATGTAATAGGTAATTGGGATGTAACCAACTTGGTTAGAAAGTAATTGGATGAGAAAACAAGCTAGTTAGCATGTAAATAGTTGAAAAAATTAAATAAAGTTTCCAAAAATCAAAATAAAATTTGAATTAATGTTAATTGATCATAGACAATATTTTACAAATGAAATGGTGCAAAAGATCCTGATTGAAAGTTGAAAACTAGTAAAATTTTACGAGAAACGCCTTAGTGTAAGAAAATTCACATATATGAAAAAAATTCAAAACAGATGAAATAAATTAAATTTGTCAAAACTATTTTAATGGGAGTTAAATGACAATATTAGATGAATTTTAAAAATTTTAAGCCGAAGAAAATTCTCCCAAAAACATTTATGGAATAGAAAACTCGATTTTTTGAAAACGGAGAATTTCAAGGAAAAAAATCCAAAGTCATGGAAATGAATGAATTTTTTAGAACTAAATTAAGGTGAATCAAATAATAATATTTGATGAATTTTAAAAATCATAAACCAAGAAAAATCACTTCGAAAACATTTACGGAGTAGAAAACTCTGTATTTCAAAAACATGAAAATTTCAAAAAAAAATTCAAAATGAATGAAAATGAATGAATTTTTGAAAACTGAATTAATATTGATCAAATAATAATATTTTATGAATTTTAAAAATCATAAATCGAGAAAAATTAACCCGAAAACATTTACATAGTAAAAACTCCGTATTTTAAAAATGGGAGAGTTTCAAAAAAAAATTCAAAACTCATGAAAATGGATGAATTTTTGAAAACTGAAATAAGGTGAATCAAATAATAATATTTAATGAATTTTAAAAATTATAGACCAAGAAAAATCACCTTGGAAACATTTACGGAATAGAAAACTTCATATTTTGAAAATAAGAGAATTTCAAGAAAAAATTCAAAACTCATAAAAATAAATGAATTTTTGAAAACTAATTTAATGTGAATCAAACAATAATATTGGATGAAATTTGATGTTTGAAACTCGAGAAGATTCCACCAAAAATTTTACGAGTAAAGAAAAACTCGTATTTCAATATCAAAAAAATTACAGAATTTCATTGACACTGAAGTAAAACAAACTCAAGACCACATATTATTTAACATTAATTTCCAAAATGAAGAAAATGAACTTGTAAAATTTTAAAAATAGATCAATAAGAACCAAAAGTAAAATTCACGAGCATGATACTCGTAAGACTGCAAATTTCAAAATTAATTTACAAAATTTACAGTTTGACACTTCAAGGTAGAAACTGCCAATACATATTTTTTCTTGAATATTTATGATTTTTCAGGGTGCATATTGGCATAAATACTATACACGTATCGGTATAATTATACGACGGTCAATTTTCAAGTTTAATGAAAAATTCTCTAAAAATTCTTAAAACTAAGAAATTTGACCGAGATATCTTTTACCAAAAGAAATTTTCAAAATTTTGACAAAAAATATAAAAAATAATTTTTTTTCTTAAATATCCATCTTATATATTCAAAATTAGAGATCAGAATATGACTTTTTTTGTCATGTGAACTTACGATTATTTAAATTATGACTCCTCTTTGACCATTGTTGAGAGTAAAAAACAGGGCAAAGACCAAATAGACACGATTTCGCTTGGGTCATTAAGCTTTAAAAACTAAACTCAAGATGGAAATAAAAGCTAATTAGCCCTAAGAGAGAATTCTTAAATTAAATGGCGACTGGGGCGAGACCTAAGTCACGGGTAGCTTAGTGAGAAAAAACCATGCTGGTCAACAAACAAAAGGAGCTAATTGGGATAAAACCATACAAGTCAATAGAGGCAAGAGGTTGACTTATGGAAAACCAACAAGTTAATGAAGATATGGCCAACAAGACAAAATCTATGAGTTAATGAAAATAAAAGGTTGATTGGGACAAAACCAATAAGTCAATAAATGAAAAAGGTTGATCGATATAAGACCAATAAGCCAACAAATGAAAACAGTTAACTGGATGAAGCTGATAGGTCAACTTAGGTTAGCGCTAATTGGGATGAAATCGACAAATCAACATAGGCAAGGTTTGACTGGGATGAAGCTGACAAATCGACATAGGTAAAAGTTGATTAGGATGAAACTGATAAATCAACATATGTAAGGTTTGATCGGGACGAAGTCGACAAGTCAACTTAACTAAAAGTTGATTGGGATGAAACCAGTAAATCAACATAAGTAAGGTTTGACCGGCACAAAGCTGACAGGTCAATTTAGATAAGAGTTAATTAGGATTAAATCGATAAATCAACATAGGTAAGGTTTGACTAGGATGAAGCTGAAAAGTCAACTTAGATAAGAGTTGACTCAGATGAAATTGATAAATCAACATAGGTAAGGTTTAACTAGGACAAGGCTGACAAGTCAACTTAGGTAAGAGTTAATTGGGATGAAATCGATAAATCAACATAGGTAAGGCTTGACCGGGATAAAGTCAATAATAGTTGATTGGGATAAAACTGACAAATCAACATTGGTAAGGTTTGACTGGGATGAAGTTGACAAGTCAACTTAGGTAAGAGTTAATTAGGATAAAACTGACAAGTTAGCATAGGTAAGGTTTAACTGGGACGAAGTCGATAAGTCAAGTTAGGTAAGAGCTGATTGGGATAAAATCGACAAATCAACATAGGTAAGGTTTGACCAGGACAAAGCCGACAAGTCAACTCAGATAAGAGTTGATTGGGATGAAACAGGCAAATCAACAAAGATAAAAAGCTTAACCAGGATAGAATCAACAAATTAAACAAATCAACAAAGATAAAATGTTGATCGAGATAAAATCGATGAAGACAACAAAGATAAAATGATGAACAAGATAAAACCAACAAGTCAACGAGTAAAAGGGTTAACTGGCATAAGGTTGACAAGTCAATAAGGATAAAAGGGTTGTTCAAGATAAAGTTGATAAGTCAACAGGGATAAAAAAGTTGAGTGGGACAAAGCCGACAAGTCAATAGGGATAAAAAGGTGATTGAGACAAAGTCAAGAAGTCAACAGAAAAAAAGGTTGACAGGGACAAAGTTGACAAGTCAACAAAGGTAAAAAATTGACTAGGATAAATCGATAAGTCAATAGGATAAAAGGGTTGACTAAGATAAAATCAATAAGTCAACAAGGATAAAAGGTTGACTAAGACAAAGTCGATAAGTCAACAAGGATAACTGAGATAAAGCTGACAAGTTAGTAGAGAGAAAAGGTTGACAGGGACAAAGCTGACAAGTCAACAAAGGTAAAAAGTTGACTGGGATAAACTGATAAGTCAACAGGATAAAAAGGTTGATCGACACAAAACCAATAAGTCAATAGGGATAAAAGGTTGACTGAGACAAAGTTGACAAGTCAACATGGATAACTAAGACAAAGCCGGTAAGTCAGCAGAGAGAAAAGGCTGACAAGGATAAAGCAGACAAGTCAACAAAGGTAAAAAGTTAACTAGGATAAATCAACAAGTCAATAAGATAAAAGAGTTGATTAAGACAAAATTGATAAGTCAACAAGGATAAAATGGTTAACTAGGACAAAAATGACAAGTCAACAAGGATAAAAGGTTGATTAGGACAAAGCCTACAAGTCAAAAGGGATAAAATGGTTGACTAAGACAAAGCCTACAAGTCAATAAGGAGAAAAGGCTTACTGGGATAAAGCCGACAAGTCAATGGAAGAAAAAGTTTAACTGGGACGAAGCTGACAAGTTAACAAATGAAAGGGGTTTGGGATAGCATTTGATGTTTGATTAATTTAAAAAGATGAAGGACTTACCTTTCAATTTTGAGGTAATAAGCGTGATTGTTGCTCTTCTTTTGCATCATGCTTACCTTTCCTGTAAATTATTAGATGCAAATGCATGCATAGTGCCTATGATGACTTGACTATATTAAAGGCATTTTTTAATATATTTTCGGAGATATCATTTTCTTTTGAAAGTGTGCTTTTGCTTGGAATTGAAGGCATTTTCAGAAAATGTTGTAAATAATTTTGTATTTTTCCTTAGGTAAGCGAGTCAGCATAAACCTCAATTTAAAGTTGTCTTTATAAGATGTTATGGATATTTCTCCTCTTTTGTCAAAAGAAGTCCATGGCTAAACTTGAAGTTAAAGACTTTTGCTCGTACTTAGAGTTGAAGGTTTAAATCATTAACTGGTTATCACATGTTTGTTCCATGAAATCCTTCTTTTAATCTTTATTTAGGGATCTAAGAATTATTCAATTTTTCCTGGAATCATCAAATATCATATTAATGTTTATCAACTCAATAATACAACCTTATCAATTAGATAAATATGTGCTCGAGGCATGTTTACAAACTTCTATTGAAAACATGAAAAATATCATGACTTATCAAAATTTTAGAATTACCGAATGAGATCATTTTCTCATTAACTTGAGGAAAAAGTTTACTTGATCAAAATCTATGAAAATTCCAAAACTATTTTGACCATGGATTTGCCAATATCAAAGAGAATGAAATGCTATCTTCTTCATGATGTTTAAACTTTCTTGCGATTGATGATCACCATTTTAGACCTTTCTGAATGAGATGAAAAAATAAATATAAAAGGACAAATAGGTTGGCACTGGTAAACATTTGTCTTGAAGAAATTGATATGCCAAAGTTGAGCTTTACCAAGACCAAATTTAGATGGATGTTTGTTAAAAGCATTCATTAAAAGACAAACAATCAAGCTATAACATCCTTTTAATCTTCAAATATAATAGCCTAAAAGGTGTTAAACGAATGTTAGTAAACACCAAGACTCAAAGGATTGATCTTGGTAAGTATCAATTCTCAAGGTTAGTTACAAAGTTTTAAAAGGTTAGTTGGAAAAGAATTAATGTCAGTGCATTTAACTCAACCTTTTATTGAGATCATGAAATTTTCAAAGGTTTTAGGTCATTTCTGAATGAAGATGGTAGGTTTTATCTAATTGATGACTATCTTTACTGATTTAAGAGCAATTCTTTGACCTTTAAGCCTGCCCCATCATATTATGAAAGACTCAGAAATCATTCAAAAAGATGAAATTTTAAAAAGCTTCCTAGGAATAGCCCAACAGCCCAGATAGCTATGTCTGATCAAAATGGACTTTGTTAGGTACGTAATGTAGATCATGGTTCAGGGCTTAGAAAGAAAAGGATAGATAAGCCCAAATAAAGTGTTTAAGGGTAATTGAATCAAGGATCAGTTCTTTTTAGAAAGAGTTGATTTCAGCATGTCTTTCAAGATGAACAAATCTTTTTTCTTCTACGATTTTTGTTTTCTTCATTTTTCTTTATTTCTTATTTTTTTTCTTCAAACTTCCATCGTTCTTTATTCTAAAAAAACTTGAAATTTTCTTTATTCTTCATTTGGAATATTTGAACTTGAAATTCAAACTTTCTTCGTTCTTCAAAATGTACTTTATGACATCTGATTTGTTCTTCTCATAACCTTACAATGGAATTTGCCCCTTCTAATCTTAAAGCTTTGCTTTACTTGCCCCTTAGTATGGAGGATGATCCTTGATTAGGGTTTAGGGAAAGAAAATAAACTATCAGGCTCAAAGGGGGCTGCAAAAGGAATAATTTTCGATATTTAAGAAAAGATAAATAAAAAAGGCCATTTTTCATTTCAAACATAGCCATTTGAACTGGTCAAACATTTCTATAGGAAAAAAGGTTTTTTTTTCAAAATCATTTTGAATACTTCAATAGCATGATGCTGCACTTAATAAAGGCTTAAGATATGCTTTTCAATATGATTAGCTTCATAGCCACCAACGATTGGTTGAGCCTCTACGAAAGAAAATCATATTGGCTTGAAACAGATCTCGAATCTCATATCTTATGTATCAAATGATTTGAAAAGGCTTTGTTCAAAAGGAAAAGGAGATTTTGGCTTATGTTCACTCTTATTTTTCCTGAATTAAGGATTTGGAAGAGTTTCACGAAAATTATGGCAAAGATTATCAAAATAAAGGAAATCTCTAAATTACTCCTATTATTTTAATACATGTCAAATTATCTATATCTGAATCTTTTAGGAGCATAACCTATTTGTTTGACCTTTAAGGAATCATAAAAAAAACATTTGGGTGTGGAAAGTTTGTAGTGGTGAAAGGTCTATAACTGAATGTTTGGGAGAATAATATATGTAGAAGTGAATGACCATTCTGAGAGAGCTAAAATTAATGGTGATCACCTACCAAAGAAAAATTTTCCAAAATGTTCTCATTATTCAAAATATTGGAAATCATTATAAACAAATTCATGGTTAGTGAAGTATGGATACTATTTACAAATCAAAATTCATTTCATAAAAAAAGTACAAAATTTTGAAGCCAAGATAGAAATTACCCCTAATTGGCATGCTACCAAAAGGTCAATGACCCTTAGACTAATCAGCCTTAATAGTCGTCCATCCGCTCCTACAATTTCACTGAATTAGCATCCTCTATGGCTGAACTGTAGGTAAGCTAATGGAAGATTGGGAGATGCATCAAACTCTAAGTTCTCAAAATCAAAATTCCACAAGATGCGTGGTTATTTCCTTTCATCAAAATCATGCCATGAGGACAACCACTATGTGACCCTTTACTAAATTCCTTAACAGAGAAGATGAATCCAAAAGCTCATTGCATAGCAAAGAATCATCTAAGTTATCCAAGTTAGAATTTATAGTAATCCATGATCTCCTACCAATCATGCCGATACTCCAGATTATCTTCACATTGAACAACATGTATTGGTTGATGGAATCCTTAGACAAAAAGTGTTGCACCCTGATGCTCAAATTATACCACCTTGGGTAAGGAGTTGTCAAGGTTTTCTTGGAATGGCAGAGATTATATGATTTTGTTGAAGTCATTGAACAATGAAAAGCTAAGGTCGAGGACACTGTCCAAATGGATCTTCTTGTTTTCTCAACTTCTTAGGGTCCTATCAGTTATGATAAAATTACTTTCTCATCTTACATATGCTACCAGTCGCCCCTTCGTCAGTATGAATTATGTATTATGGGACTAGCTTCCATATACTGAACACCATAAAGTGGTTACATTTCAGCTTGCACTTCCTTGGATCCCCAGCAGAAGTATTGGTAATACCTTCTGACCATTAGTAAACTGGTTTCCTTATCTTGAGTGGTTCCATCAAACTTAAAATTTGTGCTTGCATTTTCCTTCTTATTGTATGGTACATTCCATTAATGTTATTTCACCTTAAAATAATGAATAAAAAAACTTAAATCAGATTGCATGAATATGTATGTGTCTTAATAGTATTAATCTTTATTGACACCCTAGTATGATTGTCAATGAATGGAAAAAATTACATGAAAAAATGAGTAAATGAATGAACGAATGCATGAATGAGTGAATAAATAATGGGGTAAAGGAGGTAGCATTTAATGAAATAGATTGGATGTCACAAAATTAACTAAGAACCAGATATCAAGATTATTGTAGAGGCAAGAATCCAAAAAATTCAAGTATTGTTTCATGAACCATAATTCTCTAACTTATCCATTAAATGTAGGCATACATAGCTATATTTACAGGATTTAAAAGCGAAGTAACAAAAAGAATTAATCTTGCAATCACTACATTTTCCTAACTATGTTAGTGTTTCGAAGGGATTTTTGCAAACCTATTAATTCATTTTTTTCAATCTTTTTTTAACCCTTATATTTATAAAATTCAACAAGTAGCCCGAAATTATCTTCAAAGTCATTTCATTGCCTTTTATTCTAATACTTCCAATAACATGATCTTTTTCTTTCTTCTTTTTTTTTTTATCCCATATAAACCCTCAACCATTTTTATCAGTTTATTGAGTAGATTTTTTGTTCCTCAAACTTCGTGATCGAACTTTTCTTATATGAACTCTAACATGCGGGCCCTTGCCTCTAAATCATCACCCATATCTTGATCCTTAAAATACAACAATGAAACGGATTAGTACATTGCAAAAATTATGAATGCATGAACATATAAGAATGTGAACTTTGCAGTGCATGAATGAATTTGTAAATTTCCATGTGGTATATATAAATGTGATGCCAAGAATAAAAAAACTCTTTCGTAATAAAACAAATTAATAAAAGTAAAATATATTAGAATAACGCAACATACAATAATATAAAGAAATTTAAATCATAACAGTAAAGGGTTAAAAGCGTTCCCCCATGTGCACCTAATTTGGTATCCTCTAGAACTGGGTATGGCTTTAACTAGGTGAGTATTCTATCGCTCATTGCATGAGGTTTGGATTAGACATCTAAATAGGTTCTTGAATTGTTCCCCGAGTTCGAAAAAAACTAACGAGATACTCTAATCCTTACCCATCGCGGGTTTATGTCGAAAAGGGTTTAATTCAAGTGTTAGTATCTTCCATGCCCATAATGAGGCTAAAACCTCGAGCAAGCATAGGAATTTACACCCACTAGGCTTTTCACTAGCCCAGACAGAGGCTAACACCTCAGAAGGCAAGGCTACTTTGCCTCATCCTAAAATATTAGGTACCTATGCCCCTTCCATATATATGAAAGAGAATCTAATGCATATGCATTTGCATAGTGTGTGAGGGGGGAATAACTTACCTTTTATGATTGAACACTTTCAAAAATAGTAAAAACCCCTATCCCAAATTCCCATAAAAAATAATGCTGCAAAGAAAACAACAGGGTTAGTGAAAAATATGAAGAATATATACTAAAATTTATAAGTCAAAAATACAATGAAAAAAAAGTTTTGAAAATATCAGGAATTATAGTTAAATATTAGTTTAAACCAAATTATTCAAAATTTAGTTAACACGTAATTAATTTTAGGCCTAACTCTCTAGCTATCCCCATTGGAGTCACCAAGCTGTTGTAACGTGGCCTGGATACGAATCCTAACCAAGCCTGACTTGAATGGCCTTCGCTTCTATATTTATTAAATTTATTACTAGTTTATGTTCTCTTATTTTTATAGGCCATATCATTATTGACATTTTTTTATTGTTGGGGACTGATTGGTCAAAATGAATCGCTCACTCGACTTAATCTTAAATAGTCATTATGAAATGACTATTTATTTGGAGTTGCCACCAATCTATTTGGGTTAGGTGAGATTGGTCACCTATCATAGTTTGTATTTCAAGGTTTACAAAACCCTAGAATACAAACTCTAAGGCTCACGATCATACCAAAATCATATATAAGGGTCCGGGAGTCAGTTACAATCACAAGTAAGGATTGACCCTCTAGTGATGCCCAAAAATCAGTACCTTATTAATTATGTGTTAACTTGAATTTTAATTTTTATTTAGTTTCAACATGTGGCATTTAATTGTAGATTCTCGAAATAATAATTTTTTTAAGACGAATTTATTATTTCATATTAGGAAGATTGGGTTTTCAAAATTTTGAAAGTCAAAATCTTTTTTGTACTCCATCGGAAGACCAATGGAACTCGAAAGCTTTTTATCATTCTCTTTTGTATCCCAATGGAAAACCAGAGGAACACAAAAGGTTTTAAAATTAAAAATATCTTTTGCACCCCGATAGAAGGCCAAAGGAATGTGAAAGTTTTTATTATTATTTTTTAAAAATTTATAAAATCTTGACTTTCCATTTTGAAAAATGATGTTTCGAAATTAAAATAATTCGTAAAACCTCTATTATATTTTAGGAGAAATTCTACGTATTATTTTAACTTGAATTTATATTTTATTGAAAATATTATAAAACCTCTTAAAACTTAATAACAATCTAAAATGACGCACCTATTCCTAATGTATTCCTTAGACACGAAAATATCCTTGTAATCAAATAGGACTTGGTTCTAGTGAAATTACCAACACGCCCTAGGGTATACTTTCGACATGAAAGTATCTTGATACCCCTAACAGACTCCTAAATGACCTTAAAAGGTTAAATGAAATCCTAAACATTAACCTTTGGCATAAAAACAGCCTGATGAAAAATTACAAAAATGCTCTTAGGTATACTTCAACATGAAAGTATTCCGGTACCCTTAATGGACACTAAAATGACCTTGGAAAGCTCAATGAATCCTAAACATTCACCTTTGGCATAAAAGCATCCTGGTGAGAAAAATTACAAAACTACCTCTAGGGTATACCTTGGACATAAAAGTATCTCGGCACCCCTAATGGACACTAAAATGACCTTAAAATGCTACGTGAATCCTAAACATTCATTCACCTTTGGCATAAAAGCATCTCAAAGAAAAAATTACGAAAATGCCCCAAGGTATACCTTCGATATGAAAGTATACCGGTACCTCTAATGGAGACTAAAATGACCTTAGAGGGCAGAATGAATCCTAAACATTCACTTTTAGCATAAAAGCAACCCGATAAAAAAATTATGAAAAAGCTTTTAGGGTATACCTTCGACATGAAAGTATCCCAGTACCCTAAACAAACACTAAAATAACCTTCAAAGGCTAAATGAATCCTAAGCATTCACCTTTGGCATAAAAGCATCTTAGTGAAAAAAATTACAAAAATACCCCTAAGGTATACCGTCGACATGAAAGTATTTCGGTATCCTTAATGGACACTAAAATGACCTTGGGAGGATAAATGAATCCTAAAGATTCACCTTTGGTATAAAAGTATCCTAGTGAAAAAAGTTACAAAAATGCCCTTAAGGTATACCTTTGACATGAAAGTATCTCGGTACCCCTAATGGACACTAAAATGACCTTGAGGCTAAATGAATCCTAAACATTCACCTTTAGCACAAAAGCATCCTGATGAAAAAAATTACAAAAATACCCCTAAAATATACCGTTGACATGAAAGTATCCTGGTACCCCTCATGGAATCCTAAACATTCACCTTGGAATGATAAAGGAATCCTAAACGTTCACCTTTGGCACAAAAGCATCTCGATGAGAAGAATTACAAAAATACCCCTGAGGTATACCTTTGATTTGAAAGTATCTCCGTACTCCCAATGGACTCTAAAATGACCTTAAAAGGGCAAATGATTCCTAAACATTTACCTTTGGCACAAAAGCATCCCGATGAAAAAAATTACGAAAACACCTTTAGGGTCTGCCTTGGGCATGAAAGTATCCCAGTACCTTTCATGGACACTAAAATGACCTTGGAAGGATAAAGGAATTCTAAATATTCACCTTTGGCATAAAAGCATCTTGATAAGAAAAATTACAAAATTGCCCTTAAGGTATACCTTTGACATGAAAGTATCCCGGTACCCCTAATGGACACTAAAATGATCTTGGAAGGGTAAATGAATCCTAAACATTTACCTTTGGCATAAAAGCATCAGGTGAGGAAAATTATGAAAGTGCCCCTAGGGTATATATTCTACATGAAAGTATCTTGGTACCCCTAATGGACACTAAAATGACTTAGAAGGCTAAATGAATCCTAAACATTCACCTTTAGCATAAAAGTATCTTGGTGAAAAAATTACAAAAATGCCCTTAAGGTATACCTTCGACATGAAAGTATCCCAGTACCCCTAATGGATGCTAAAATGACTTGGAAGCCTAAACGAATCCTAAACATTCACCTTTGGCATAAAAGCGTCACGATAAAATATTACGAAAATGCCCTTAGGGTATACCTTTGACATGAAAGTTTCTCAGTACCTCCTAATGGACACTAAAATGATAAAAACTAGATAAACCTATCCTAAATGTGCACCTTTGGCATAAAAGCATCCTGGTTACTATCTAGGACTTATTGTTAGAAAAATTATCAAAATGCCCCTAGGGTATAACTTTGATATGAAAGTATCCCGGTACCCTAACGGACACTAAAATGATGAAAAGTAGATGAATTTAGTCTAAATGGGAAAGCTAAAAGTTTAAGTTTGATTTGAAATGCAAAATTTGCAATCAAGCCCTTAAATTCTTTAAAATTACATTTCATATCCTTCAGAGGACCAAACAAATACGAAAAATTTTGAAATTTTTAATATCCCTCCAGAAGGCCATAGAAATAATAGAAATTATTAAAACTGATGAAATGTACATTTTGCACCCTAAATATGGAAATTTGCTATTTAGTCCCTACATTTTTCTAAATGTTCATTTTTAGTCCCTACACAATAAAATAATCTAAAAATCATTAAAAAAATCATATGAAATTATACATGAAAATGCAATTAATACATCAACGGAGATTCAGCTAAATACCTTGCCCAAGTTTTTTTACAATTTACAAATAACCCTTAAACTTTGTAAAATTACATTTTTAACCCCTATATGGTAAAGTATCACAAAAAATCATTAAAAATATCAAATCAGCAAAGAATCAACACAAAAGTCATGGTAACAATATGCAAGAAGATTCGGGCAAGCATTTTTAGTCAAAAAAATATAATTTTCATATTTTATAATTTAGTCCCTAAACTTTCTAATATTTACAAAATAACCCCTAAAGTATTAGAAATGCCTAACAATTGTTTACAAGTACACAAATCAAAAATCTCATGGCCTATAAAGCTCTCAACCAAGCCAAAAATGTCAAAAAAACTTTTATAAAATTTGCAATTTAGTCCCTATGTTTACTAATATTACAAAATAATCTGAAAATAGTGAAATCAAAATAAAAATAAGCATAAAATGGTCATGAACAATTCCAATCAGATTTGGTTAAGATGAAAAACATGAAATACATACATGTTTTGAGATAAAAACCATGGAAATGAGCATAAATAATTATAATCAAACTTAAATCAAAGTAAAATCATAAACTAAATATAACATTATTCTAATCAACCTATCAACATCACAATAACATGAAAGAAACATGACCATAAATACAACAAAATCAAAATCATAATAACAAGAATAATAGTATATATATATATATATATA
>JBBYHO010324914.1:0-29439 GCA_038382025.1 Adansonia gregorii | reverse complement strand
TAATTACAAAATATGTAAATATTAATATAAAAATAACTTTTTAATATTATGAACAATGATTTGTACTTAAATGGGTCGGCTAGGACAAATTCGGCCCTAAGCTTGGAATTCAAAAATTTTTCGGACCATGGATAGACCCATAGAACCGAACTAAGATTTCTTTCAGGTTAGACGGGGCCTAAACCCAAACCCGAGCCCGAACCCGAATTGGCCCGAACCCAAATTGACTCGAACCAAATGAGCTCAAACCCGAATGGACCTGAACTCGAAAGAACCCGAACCCAGATGGGCTCGAACCCGAATCAGCCCGAACCTGAAAAAACCTGAGCCCAAAATGGCCCGTCTCGAACCCGCCTGAACCCACCTAATTGCCACCTCTATTTGTACCTATTGACAATATATCTTTAGGTTGAGGCTTAAGAAGCCTTCTAGTTAGCATTAGAGAATTGTTGGACTTTATGAAGGCTCCAATAGGCACATGTGTGGATTATCATTAGAGGTAGAACACTTTAACTACTTTTAGCCTCGAGAAGAGATCGTACTAATCAATTTATGGTGCGCTGGTGAAAGGATCAACATTCTTAAAGTTATGAATCTCTAAGTACATATGATTTCTATCGGATCTATATTTAAAATTTCAAATATGATCACACGTACATCTTTCCTAAGATCATGAGGAAATCTAAGTATTTCTTTGTTTAATTTTGCTGCATATGTTTAATTCTAATTAAAATTTTATGCCTATATCGATATGCACGAGCCCAGGATTTCCAAATAATGGTATCTAAGCTTGAAGTTTGTGGACTACATATGGTCTAGCATGCCAATTTTTGTTGATAATCAATTTGATTGATT
This sequence comes from Adansonia gregorii, assembly GCA_038382025.1. Lineage (NCBI taxonomy): Eukaryota > Viridiplantae > Streptophyta > Magnoliopsida > Malvales > Malvaceae > Adansonia > Adansonia gregorii. The sequence continues at coordinate 28,584 of JBBYHO010324914.1, read as the reverse complement.
TGTATGTTGATTTTGTGATTTTTTGATTTTGGTAAAAATTTGAAAAAATTGTTTTACTTTTATTTTTTAAAATTTGGACAACATGTTACTTTTGGATTTAATCATGTTCAAAGCTGTTTAAATGATTAAATAAAATTTTTTAATTATTTGGATTAAAGTCCTAACATGTCTTAAGTTTCCAAGTTGTTTCAATGTTGTTTTTATTAGTTTTTAGCATTAAAATTTTAAAAAAAATTATTTCCTTTCAATTATTTTACTTCCTTGTCATTTTTTGCGTGATCTTGGCGTGGCATCAATCGCATAAGATGTTGCAACAAATCTACTATACTCCTAGAGGTTTAGTGGGAGAGAGACAATAGTGTTTGAGTTGCAATAGAATGGCTAAGCTAGCCAATGTATGAAGTAGACTCCTAATTAGACTAAGACTTCTTGAGTTATTTCTAAACACTTATTATCAAACATCTAATTATCCAATTGTATTAATTTTCTTAAATTGTTTGAGATATGAATTGGATAATATAATAAACATGGAATTAAAATTCAATTAAATATGTGTAATTGAAAAATATATTTAATTTAAATGATTAATCCTACTTGGAGTAGGGTTTGCTCCAATATGATTAGAATAAATGTCAATCATGTAAGAAATTTGTTTTCTTAATTAAATTAAATATGGATCAATTACTAAGACTTCAAAAATTTGGACAATAGGTTTTCTAAATAGTTTACAAAATATTACATGTTAAATAGTTTATCTAAATTAATACAAGTTATCTAAAAGTTAGATAATATCCTAATTTAAGATAAATACTTTGAAAATTATGGTTTGTCTAATTTAATGTCTTAAAAAATTGTTTTTGAAAAACAAGTTTCTTAAAATAAATGGTTTGTCTAAATTAAAATAAAGTTATCTAAAAGTTAGATAATGTCCTAATTAAGAAGAACAACCTAAAAGTTATGTAGTAAACGATTTAAGACTAGTTTCGTAAAAGTTAGGAATTTAACTAAAAATGTTTTATCAAAGAACTAAAATTAGTAAATAATTTGACAAATCATCTTAAATTGTTAGAGGAGGTTTATGCAAATGACACATAAGATCACTAAACGATATTGGCTATGCTTATTCTTTTTCATGCTTATAATATGATTGCCAGGATGAGGATGATTATGGACTAGACCTTAGTATGACTAGGTTATGGATGGTTGAATTGTTCTTTTTGTATTTATTATATAAATAGGGCTTGCAAACCTTGCCATCTAATTTAATTCTAAGCTATGAAATTCTCTTTTCACCTAACTCCCCTTAAATGTAACTTGAGGTTTCTTACAATGATATGTAATAGTTACATAAGACTTGTAGATTTTGATTTAGGTTAAGATTAACATTTATGTAAATATAAGATGTAAAGAAGATGGTGCCAAGAAAAAAGGACCAAGGAGATAACCATCAAGACATGCGAACACCTTGCATGATATCCTTAGGAATTTGATCAATTAGTTTCCTAATAGCTCAATGCAACTAGATAGATAAAATCCATAATCATCTTATTAGATTGCATGTGTTAGACTTATTTTTGAATTTATATATATCATGCTAATTAAACGAAGCAATGAGATCTAAGATAAATGATTAAAAATCCCTTATGAAATAATGAGTCCATGCCTAAGCATGATTCGATGTCTTTCATTATTCATGACAAGGTACTTAAGTTCTAGCCATAAGGATTTGTCCAGTTGACTCAAGGTCCCTTTCGCTCGAGCTGCTTGAGTTATGAATGATAGGTTTTATTCAACTAATACAATGTTGTCTGTTGCATACAACTTGATCGCATAGAGTTAGAGGCAATGATTAGGTGAAATGCATACGATGTATTTAGGCAAAGAGTTGCCATTTAAATGATCTGAGAGTTGCATAAAGATGCAATCGATAAAGAAAGTTACCTACCTTATTAGTTCTTTCATGCTTTGTTGAGCTAACTCAAGGTCATGGAAGAATGAAATGGGTGCTTGTTAGGAATGCCCTAAGGATGACACATTTTTAATGTCTTTCATTAGTTTTAATTAATTATTCATATTTATATTATTCAAGGTTTCATTATATCATTATAATTTTGTCCTTATTTAATTTACATGTTAAAGTAAATGTAAAAACCTATGGCTTATTAACTTCTTGTGTTAATTCTGTTAGAATGTTGCATATAATAGACTTTATCTATTGGAAGGCAACATTTTAAGGTTAGTAGTCTAAATCAATAGTTCGTACTCTATGGGGTGAATACGAACAATTAACTTATGTTAAGACCATTATGTTGTTTAAATTTAATTGGGAAGATGGCTTGTCTTAGCCATCTAGAATGGGTCGATGCCTTAGTGGGGACATAGATGTATTGCCTAGAGGTGGTGATATATTGGACTAGACAAAGTGTGATTAATCCATTACTTGGATTAATTCATTTTTTATGTTCATTGTGTACCTTTAATCTTGAATAAGCAATTGGCTCCACGTGTATAACTTATAATGCTTTGACATTCTAAAGGCTAAAGCGTCTTAAAGTAGTAAGGTGCTAGACCTGTTCACTGGGTATATGACTTATACTTGATAAGAGCTTTACTTATAGATATTAAATCATAGCTCCTATAAAGAGTTAAGGTTATGCTCTTAAAAGGCATCATACAAGATAGTGAAAATGGGCAAGGCCTCAGTTATTTACATGTCAAATGATAAATAGTTCACATACAGTGGACAATCATTTTCACATACAGATGGAACTTTAAGATAAGGTGATCAAGTAGGTAAAATAGACTTCAACCTTAAGTTGATCATGGATATCATATGTATGACAAAGTTAATAGATTAAAAGGCTATTTAGAGTGTAGTCTCAAGTCATTAGTGGTATGACTCTGAGATTAATAATAATGTGACTAATTATTCGTCATACAATAATTAATATAAATTATTGGAATTTAATTATACATGCCTAGCTGATCCTTTAACTAGCTTAACATAATTTTGTAAAGGATGGTTATTGATTGGAATATTCGCAGTCGAAAGAATCTCAATATGATGAAGTAGTGCATCGGATATACTCCTTTTAAGGGTATAGGTGTTGTCTTCAATAAATAAATAAAATATAATTTTAGTTTTTATTGATTCAGAATATATATTTAATTTGATTAAATATTTATTTAGCAAGATCTAGTAATTTATATTAATCATACTTTTTTTTGGTAAGTATAGAACTTATTTAAATTAAATAGACATGGAAAAATTAATTATTTATATAATTAAGTTGATATCTATAAAGGCTTGTTTAAATATTTATTCATAAATTAAATATAAAAAATATTCTAAATAAATTAAGAAAAATTATTTTATTTATTTATTTTAATTTGCAATTAAAATTAATTATTTTACTATAGTTAATTTTATTTTGATAATTAGTACATAATTATTATATTTGAATAAGATTGCCATGATTTTATTTTGAATCAGAATTAGAGTTATGGAAACTTATCAGATTAAATAAAACAAATGGTTTTATTAGAATTAATTATTATTTAAATCAAACGGCTTAAAATCCTTAAAATAAATTGGGCCAAATTAATATAGATATATTAGGGCTTGGCCGAATTTGAAAGCTAATACCCCCTTAGGGTTGGTTGCAACAAGGCTTTAAAGAGTGGTTAAATAATTATTTTAATTAAAATTAGAGCTACTTTGTTACCTAATATAAATAAGAGGCGAATGCTTAAGGTTTAAGGTTAAACTTTGGCACCATACTAGGGCATTTTTAATCATAATATCCCATGTTTCTAAACTTCTTGTCACAAGTTGGTTATTAAGAGTAATCAAACTATATGAATCTAGAGTTGATTAAGACAAAGAGTGCCTATACACTCTATCATCTGAGAATTAGAGAATAATAGAGAAGACTAGTTAGGAAAAGCTTTCACATGAAGAATTCTCGGATGGCGTCTGCAGATCTATAACTTAGGTAATTGACTATGGTGGTATTATTGTATATGATAACACGATCTAGTATGATCTGCTTCAAGAATTTTTAAAATTTTGGTACGTAATCTGATCTGATTTTCCTATAGTGCCTAGCTTATTAAAAAGATACAAACATTTAACTTCTCGGATTATGGTTGATGGCTATAATCTCGATAAAATAATAAGGAAAATCATTAAGGTTATAAACCTTATTTAATGATTGAAATTATAAATTATTAACTATAAAATGTTTTGGTTCACAATGGATATAAACATAAAATTACTAATAGACTATCGCCAAGTAGCATATGTGATGCTAATAAGTTTTAATGGCCGAGACTCCATAAATTAGGCCCACATTGAATGGCATATCCAAGGATAGGTCACTGGGATAGGTAATCTATCAAGTTCATATTGATGACCTTGATCGAGCCATATTGTGATGATAACTAGTATGGTGCCTGAACTTTAAAAGGAGCAAGTAGCCATTTAAGCTCATAATATCATCTTATGTAATTATTCTATTCGAATAAAATAGTAACAATTTTATTTTGAATTAGAATTAGAGTTATGAAAATTATTGGATTAAATAAAATTAATGATTTAATCAAAATTAATTAGTATTTAGATTAAACAACTTAAAAATAAATTTGGCCAAAATAATGTATAGACACATTAGGGCTTAGCCAAATTTGAAAGGTAATACCCAACTAGGGTTACCAACAACAAAGGCTGTAAAGAGTGGGTAAAATAATTATTTTAATTAAAATTAAAGGTAGGGCTACCTTATTACTTGATATAAATAAGAGACAAGTGCCTAGGGTTTTAAGTTAGACTTTGGTGCCACACTAGGGGTTTCTAATCACAACATCCTGTGATTCTAAACCTATTGGCAGAAGATGGTCATTAAGAAGAATCAAGCCATACAAATCTAAAATTGATCAAGACAAGGAGTGCCTATAGAATCTACCATATGAGAATGAGAGAATAGTGGAGAGGGCTTGTTCGTTAAAGTTTTCACATGGATCTAGGAATTCTTGGATAGCATCTGTAGATCTACAACCTAGGCAATTAATTATGCTGGTTTTATTCTATATGAGAACATGATCTAGTATGATTCCCTTTCAAAAATTTTAAAATTCTACTATGCAAGCTAATTTGTTTTTTTCTTATAATGCTAACTCATTAAGAAGATTTAAATGTTGAACTTTTTGGAAAATGCTTGAGGGCTATAATCTTGATAAAATATGAGGACAATTAACAAAGTTGTAATGTTGTAATTAGTGATTGAAATTGCAAATTATTAACTAGAAAATGTTTTTGTTCATAATGGATATAAACATAACAAAACTAATAGACTATCGCTAAGTAGCATAAGTGATGTTAGTAAGTTTTAATGGGCGAGACTCCATAGACTATGCTCACATTGAATGATATATCCCAAAATAGCTTACTAGGAAAGAGGCAGTCTATAAAGTTCATATTGATGACCTTGATCTAGCCACATTATGATGATGGCTGAGTATGATGCCTGTACTCTGAAAAGAGTAAATAGCTATTTAAGCTCATGAAATCATCTAAAACCTTAAAGAATTGTATTATAAGGATAATCATAATGAAAAGTTCTTCATCTCTGAAGAATTGTTCCTAGGCAAGATATCAGAAGGTAGCTTAATCGGGTCTTATATGATAGGATGTATTTCTGAGCCTAAGCACTTTAGATGGATCATGATCCATGCATTGTCCATATGCTTTTTTTTTAAGAGAGATAATAGAAATGATAAGGGAATATGCCAACATAGTGAATAGCTAGATCAATATAGTAAAGATTGCAGGGCAAGTTTTGATAGGATCAAAATTATGAAACTTACAGAAGTATCAATATTAAATATGCATTGAAATTAATTCATTTCTCTTGGTATATGATACTAGATGTTGCTGTTTAAATATGAAAGACATATTGCAAGGTCCAAATGAGAGGAGTAGTGAAGATGACCATAGGTAATGTTAGTATATGCCCTAGAGCTAATTGGATTGGATAAGGCATATATAAGTTAATAATGCAAAATAATCACTTATGTTAGTGATTCAAGGTTTTCTTTCATATTAGTAGCATAATTGACAATCATGTAAATACTAATTAAATAAAGGCCATGAAATGCAATGCCTTGCAAAATCAATAATGAGTTACAACAAATAAGATCCTTATACATTAAAATCGTGTTTCTAAAAATGTTCTTACTCATCGTATTGTCAAGACAGGGCATTAACAATACACAAAGACTAGTATATGCCAAGCCTCCATCTATTTGATGCATGCAACTCTTTGATCTCATAAAATTTGAAGTATAGAAACAATAAGGGATAGCATGTGGGTGCTTGTTTTAGGGAAACAAGTTCAGTAAACATGGCTTATATAAGAACTTTACTTGGTATAAGTCACTCAAGTTTCTATGGAATACATTCTCATGTGCTAGTATGTATATTAGTACTTAAAACTATGATACTAGGTCATCTTGAATGAAAAGTGTTATACTTAGATTTATTTGAAATGAGTCCACCATGGATGGATATTTAAGGTAGGGCATTTTGGGCATGACATGAGTCATATGATGGGTGAATGAGTGATCTAGAGAGGATTCATTACTCTAAGTTACATTGGAGACATATCTCATATGTTCTTGACTTTAGTCAACTTGATAAAGTCGTCGACCAAGGCATGATGAATTCAGGAGAAATTATTTCTTTAAATTTATTAAGTTAACCAAAAGCTGTAGAAACTAATATGGATTGATACTGAGTAGATACTGCATTATGCTTATGCTTTTTTTAGGATATCTAGTGAAAGGATCGAAGTATACTAAGAGGCTAGTACTGAAAGGTTTCTTAAGAGGTCATATTGACTCTTTCTGCATACCAAGTGGCCATGATGCCCTACTAATGGCCAATCTTGGTCTGTACATTTAAATATACTTAATTAGGTAATTTTTTATATTACTGCTCTGATGGAAACCCAATGGGTCACACATAATAAGATGATCTATTGGATTAAAATCAAGGTTTGATTAAGTATAGCTTAATTAAATAAAAGGTATAATAAAGAAGACTGAATTGAATTATTTCAATTAAGAATAATTTAAGACATAAATTAGATTTATGAAATCTATTTAGAGATGTCCTAATATGACAATAAAGATAAGAATGTCTTATCAATATAATGTTTATTATAGACATGGATAGGGATATTATTAAATAAAGCAAAATAATTGTATTCAAAAAATTATATAATTTTTTATAATTATTTAAAAACAACAAAAAATAAGCGGAGCTCACATTTTGATCATCATTTGATAAGGAATTGAATTAGGCATTATAAAGAAAAAATCGAGTAGAAGACTGTCAGATGAATCGCTCATTCCAAATAGTTTTGAATGGCCATTACGAAATGGCCATGACTTGGAGTCGCCACCGACCATTTTAGGTGAAGTGTGATCTGATACCTATTAAAATCAGTGATCTGAGTTACAAAACTTGTAATAGTGATTTTATGGACAGCATTTACTAGAGCTCATCTTTAAGGGTTTAGGATTCGGCTATGCGTGAAGAAGGATTAGCAATCTCACAATGTCCAAAATTGGTACCATCTAGCCATAAATTATTGAAGCCTTAGTTTTCCTTGATTTTTCATGCGATCATTAATTTGGAAGTTTAATGAATGCAAATTTTAAATATTGGATTTGAGTTTTTTTTATGAAAGTTTAATTAATATCTCTCCATGCAACCAAGGAGGGAAGAGTAACATAGAAGATTCGATAAAATAAGATCCGAATTAATTTGGAAGAGGATAATATACGTCAAGCATTGAAGGCATACTGACGTAGAACATTGCCCCGAGTTTAATATATTTTTGAAGACATGAATGCACGTCACCATCAAGAAAAGAAACGTGTTAGTAAGGCAGAAAGAAAATAATAAAAATTGCATTAAAGATAAACAAATGGAAACAAAAAAAAAAAGGAGATCGAGATGTATCTCATAATTGACTTTAATAATTAAGGAATAAGAGAACTGACAATTTGAGACATGTTTGGACTCAAAAGCTATCTTAGGTGTAAAAAGATTGATAAAGGGTTCGGGGAAGCCTAAAGAAGAGAAAACTTAGATTTTTTATGCTTTTTTGAAAAGCAAAGTTGGAATATACCCTTAAAGGAAATAGGACTAGAAAATCCCCTTGGAAAAGTAGGGGCAAAGTATCCGCTCAAAAAGAAAAAAATTTAAGTGACTGTTGAAAATTGGAATTTTTAGAATTAAAAAAATAAAATTTAAGATGGTAAATATTTTAAATTGGGAATGGAAATTAATTTAAAAAAACAATTCTGAGTTTATATTTGAGCTTAGAGGGACTTACATTGTATGTCAAAACTCCATGGGGAAAATCATTGAATATATTTCGAGCCATTGGAATGACTAAAAATATTGGTTTAGGAGAATCCAAGCAATTTTCCAAGTTCAGCAAATATAAGAGATAACATTGCGTTGTCCACTTTCCCAAATTTATTTTGGTTTGGTCTGATGGTTTCTAGTGGTAAACAAGCTATTGTTGGAAAGGTAGCTCTACAAAGATTATTTTAAAAATATTCCAAAAATTACAAAAAATGTTCTAGGTGGAATTACTTTTTGAATATGAGTTTGAGTCAAAAAGAAGGAGTGAACTTTGAAAAATCATCATGGACTCATTTGAAATTGTTAAATTGCAAATGATACTTTTTCATAAAGGGAATTTTATAAATTTTCTAGGAAATATTTAAAAATTCAAAAAAATCATCTGATGGGTAAAAATTGCTCAAACAAAATATGAATTGCTGATTCTAAGAGTTTTGGATAGCAATGATTCAAAAAATCATAACTTTCACATCCACAGTGATCTAAAGGCAAACGAGGTATCATTATGAAGGTAATTTGAAGCCTTTTCCTAGAAAATTCCAAAAAAATGTTTGGAGTCCATAAATGATCTTTTAATAAGGGCCATTGGGTTGCTAGTACTGAAACAGGGATTTCTTCGAGGTTAAGGCTTTTATGGTCACATGTCAAGGCATTAGACATATGAATGTCCAAACACTAAGGTCCATGGAAATGGAGTATTTAACCAATCCAGCCCCTATAGAATAGGCCGCCAAACTGTCCACTATCCACACCAACAATAGACTAGAAACAAAGTTTAAATTAACACTTGAAAACATTTTTAATTTTTGATTAAAGATAGAATTTATTTGGCCTAATTAGGCCGTGATTCTAAACATTAATACTTGATATATCCCTAAGATTTTAGAAGAAATATATTAAAAACATTGAATCGATGCTAGTCCATAGTAATTGAGGTTCGCTAGACTTAGCTCGGGGTTGGTTTTCAAAAACAGCATAAGAACTCATCAAGCAAGCATTGCAAAGAAGCATTTTAACAAGCACATGATAAACTAAAAATATTATCACCATCCCAGCATCAAATACCAGAGCAAGAATCATCAAAAGACATTTTTACAAACGAATCATGCTCAAAATGAAAACCACATCCTAAATAACATCATGAAATGCTAAATGAACATTTATAAAGCATAAATCATGAAACATAACATCATAACCTCAAAATAGAGGCTGTTGAAAGCGTCTAAAGGAAAATGCAATTTTTAATTACTTAAGCAACGCTAAAGCACCATCAAAGCAACATGAAATCTAATACCATTAAGAACAATGCATGATTTTATTAGATGGGCTATGGATATCATGAAATGAATCACTAAAATGAAATGAAATAGAGATGTAAAGATAAAAGGGAAATGAATATACTAATGAAAGCTTGAAAACTTTCTATGCCATACCTTTTGATTAGACCCTTTCTCAGCCAAACTTTCCTTGAAAACCTTTTCATGCCTTCCTCTGTCATTAACTTTGGCTTATGTAAATAGGAAAATGGTAGCTGAAACTAAAAGCCATGGATGCATGGGTATGAATGAGTATTGGCTATTTTTTTTGAGGTGGCTAACAAATATTTTTATTTAGGCTAGCGGTTGATGGCTTTTTTTGGAAAGAGGGCTCATGTTGTTTTCTCACAAAACAACAAAGTGTTATTTTGTAAAGGGTGATGAGATAGCTAAAAATCCTTGGGTGAAGGGCTAATTTTGTATATTTTCTCACCAAAATGATGCATCATGGTATGTTAAGATGTGTTCTCAAATTTTAATTGGTCCATGTACTAAAACTTGAGTACCAACTAACCGCTAAAGCTCCAAAATGTCCCTTGAAAATCATTTTTTGCCATGAAAAACCTTGGCATAAAGCTAATTAGGTCCTCAAAAAAAAATAATAACTCAACCCAACATCCCTAAAATTAATTCAAATAATGGACATATTGAATCAAAATAATTTTAATAAGGCCCATCAAGAGTTTTAAAATATTTGGATAGATGACCCAATGCAATAAAATAAAATAGGCCTAAATAAAATAATTAAATATGCACATAGGCTCTATTTTACTTAATGTAAATTTTTTATAATGCTTGGTCTTAAATTGAATGATTTATGACCCAATATAATTTTTAAAAAAAAGCCTAAATGATATAATTAAATATGAACTTAAGCTCTATTTTATCTAATATATATTTCTTGTAATGCTTGTTCTTAAATTAAATGATTTATGACCCAGTATAATTAAATAAAATAGGCTTAAATAATATAATTAAATATGAGCATGAGCTCTATTTTATCTAATCTATATTTTTTTTAGAAGCCTTGGTCTTAAATTAAATAATTTATGACCTTACCTTACTAGGAATAATGGGGATTGGATATGAGCTTGTACGAATGACCTCAATGGTGCCCTGCACGATGGTTCTGATGCTCCAAATGTTGGCTTAGACAACATAGGGTGTCTATAGTTACCTCTCTTTAGTTATTATTGGGCATCAAGAACAAGGCAATGAAACAATATATATTATTTTGTTTGGGCTATAACATTACTCCCTGGGTGCCTGCAGAAAACAATGAAGATCTAGTTATTACTATGTTGAAATAGGCAGAGTATGTTGGTAGTGATCCTGATTGATAAAAAAATTTTGGTGAGTTTTATAGGCTTTAACCTCTATACTAGGTTTGTAATTTCTTGGGTTTGACCTCTCAAACAGGTGCCAGCTACTGTGGGCTTTAACCCAATACGCTTCTAGCCTTTTATAGAGTGAGGTAAGTATGCATCTAGCTCTAGGTGTACATTTTATTAAGAACAAAGATAGGTAGGCTTTATGCCTTTTGAAGGCTGAGGTAGGTAGACATCTTGCTCTTTGAGGACTAAGGTAGATAAGTGTCCTACTCTTTGAAAACTAAGGTAGATAGGCTTCATATTCTTTAAAGATTAAGGTAGATAGGCATCCTGCTCTTTGAGGACTAAGGTAACTAAGCATTGTGCTATTTAAGGACTGAGGTAGGTAGGCATCTTGCTCTTTGAGGACTAAGGTAGGTAGGCATCCTACTCTTTATGGACTAAAAAAAAGGTGTACTACTCTTTAAGGACTAAAAAGAAAAAGGCATCTTACTCTTTGAGGACTAAAAAGGAAAATAGGTCTCTTGCTCTTTGATGACTAAAAAAAAACAGGCATCTTGTTTCTTGAGGATTTAAAAGGAAAAAGGTCTCCAACTCTTTGAGGAGTAAAAGGAAAAGTGCATCTAGCTTTTTGAGAACTAAAAGGAAGAAAAGGTGTCCTAATTTTTAAAGGCTAAAAGGAAAAAGGCATCATACTTTTTAAGGATTAAAAGGAAAAAAGCATCCTGGTCCTTGAGGACTAAAAGGAGAAAAGGCTGTCTAGGTCTTTGTAGACTAAAAAAAAGAGTTAAGCTTTCCTGTGGACTAAATGATGTGAGTTTAGGTTTCTTACTCGGAGCTTTTTAGGGCTTTTCCAAAATAGAAATATGTACCTAAAGTCCTTTATTGATTTAACTTTTGTCAAAAGAGTTTGTACCTGAAAGATTTAATTGAAGCATGAATGATGCATGAAGATGTAAATATATGTTTAAGCAATGCAAATGTGATGATTTTAAAACCTCATCTAGTAATTGGTTTTGGAGTTTTGAATCACCTTTCATTTTTAAGTTTTATCTATGTTTTATGCTTTAAGGTTTGCTAACTTAACTCTTAAAGTTCAAAACATTTTTTTAAATGGTTAAGGTTATTTTTGCAGGTTGAGGTGACTCATGATGTGTAAAAAGGTTCTTGAGTCTGATCGACTTGTATTAGTAGGTTAATAATCTTTGCAAACTAGTTTTTAACATGCTTGAAAGAATGCATTTGATGGTCTGGATTGATTGATAGGAATGTGATTTAAACACTATCCTAATTGAAATATCCTTGAGAGAGGCATAAATTGTTTGGTAGAATATCCTCAAAAGAGGCTTTGGACAAAATATTCTCGAGAGAGGCTTTGGATGAAATGTTTTTAAGAAAGGCTTTAAAGGGGTTTTTGATGAAATATCCTCAAGAGAGGCTTTAAAAGTTTTTAATGAAATGTCTTCAAGAGAAGCTTTAAGGTTTTTAATAAAATGTCTTTAAGAAAAGGTTTGAAAATTTTTTCAAATATCCTCAAAAGCAACTCTAAAAGTCTTTGATAAAATGCCCTTAAGAGAGGCTTTAAAGGTTGTTTTTAATGAAATGTCCTTAAAAGAGGCTTTGAAAGTCTTCATATAAATATCCTTAAGAGAGGTTTGAGAGGTTTTGATGAAATGACCTTAAGATAGGCTTTGGAAATTTTTTTTGAAATATTCTCAAGAGATGCTCTAGGAGCTTTTGATTAAATGTCCTTAAGAAAGGCTTTAAAGGTTTTTTGGTGAAAACATCCATGAGAGATGCTTTGGAAATTTCCAAAATATCCTTAAGAGAAACTCTAAAAATTTTTTATAAAATATCCTCATGAGAGGCTTTGGAGGATTTTGATAAAATGTCTTCAATAGAGGCTTTGGAAAATTTTTTAAATATCCTTAAGAAAAGCTCTAAAAGCTTTCGATGAGATGCCCTCAAGAGAGGCTTTTAAAGATTTTGGTTTGATATTCTCAAGCAAAGAAATGTGAGGTATGCCATTGTGTCATGTCAAGGGACAAATGTCATCTTATAAGATGTCATGAGTAAGTTAATAGTGATGCTTACACTTTTTTCAAGATGCCTATGCATGTGGAATGATGCACATATATGTGAGGTAGCATGGCGAGTATTCATGGATGCCAATGTGAAAAAATGCAAATGTACATGAGTATGAATACCTATGGACATGGGTACCCCTCAAGGCTACTAGGTATGAGTGGGAATGCACATGAATATTGATACTCATGTATGAAAATGCAGATTAGCACTAAATAGGCCGACAAGTATACATTTCGGCAAGTAAAGACAACTAGAAATGCACGTAAGTGTAAATAGTTGTAAGTGAGGATGTTAAAGAGTGCTGATGCTTATGGGCATGAATAGATATAAAGAAAAATGAACATGAGTACGAATGACTACTTATGAGTAAGAATGCATGTGAATGCAAATTAATACTGATGCCTAATGTTATGCATGTTCGCAAATGGTGTAGAGGTTGGACTATAAAAAGTCTATTTTTTTTTTTGAATCTAGCTTAATTTTTCTTAAAAGCTCTCTCTTCAAATTAAGAGGCAATCTAATCTCAGGTTTACCCCATGAATAGAAAAGCTTTTGTCTTTCTTTGTTTAGAATGTTCATTTGATGAAAATTCTTTAGGTAGCATAATGTTCAAGGCTCTCGAAGACTAATGATCTATGGTTAGAAGATGGCAATTTGTCTTTTCAATTAGATTAAAGGGATTGAAGAGGGTTTTCATTAGTTAAAAAAAGTTTTAAGGTTGTTGAAATGGATTCCTTGTTCTTCTAAGTGACAAATTGACTAGTCCTTATAGAACATGAATTCATTGGAAACCAAACAGATTTGGAATTCTTTTAAGCCTATACCTTTGATCATTTAATTCGCTTTGGGATTGGCCATAATGAGTTCAGGGTTGTAAGGTTGATTTGGAAAGATGAGGACTTAGTTTAAAAAGTGGGTCCCCCTAAGGATGCCAATTTAAGATATTCAGGGATTGTTGGGTGTCCTTAGATTTTTTTTGGAATGATGGTTTCCTATCAAAATCTCATTAATCCCATGAGTGACACAGAAAATTCTCTGTTTTGCTCTAAACTGCTTGTTTTTGAGTTTCCACCCTAGAGCTTCAATCTTTTCATTTTTGATTTTTTTTGTTTTGGTCGATTGCATCATTATGCTTCCTAGGAAGGCTCAAATTGGTCAAAAGAACAATTTCCTAAAGAATGGGTACATTAATTTCATGTAGCATGCTTGACTGAAATTGACTTTAGAGGACTATAATGTAGGATGTTGCAACATGGCCAGAATACAAATCCTAACTAGCTTGACTTAAAATGGTGGTGTACTTACTATTCTTATATATATAGGTATATCATCATTTTTTTTATTTAGGGCCCACATCACTATTATTATTTTTTATTTTTCATGTATAGGGATTGTGCTTTTGAGATGATTCGCACACTAAATAGTCATTATGAAATGACCATTTGTTTTAAAGTAGCCATCAATCTTATTTTAGCCAAGTGAAATTGGTCACCTATCAAAGTTTACATTTTGAGGGTTAGAAAACTTTTAAAACAAACTCCGAGGTAACACTCATACTAAAGATTGCTTCAAGAGTTGATTACAATCACAAATAAGGATCAATATTCTCGTGATCCTTGATAATTGGTACCTATTAATCATGTGTTAACATAAATTTTGGTCTTTATTCAGTTTCCCATATTCAAAATAAAGTTTTATGAAGCAAATTTATTATTCTGTATCAAAATATCTTATGCACCATGCTGGAGAACCGAAGGACACGAAAGTTTTTATCATTCTTTGTTGTACCCTGCTAGAGAGTTAGTGGAGTACAAGAGGTTTTAAAAATCAAAATATCTTTTGTACCCTACTGAATAACCTGTGGAATGCAAAAGGTTTTATTTTTCTAAAAATTTAAACACCCCAATTTTCATTTTGAAAATGATATCTCATTATTAAAATAATTAGTAAAATCCCTTTCATATGCTAGGGAAACTCTACGTATTATTTTAATATCAGAGGCATTGCCTTAATCTATAAAAATTATAATTTTATTATAAACATGAAAAATTATCCTAAAACTCGATTTAGATGAAAAGTACTAAACTCGATTCTATGTGTTTTAACTTTGGTCGATATAACCAACATGTCCTCTAAAATACATCTTTGACCTAAAACTATCTCAGTGACTTAAATGACTCGATTCTAATATAAATTAATAAAATATCCCTAAGATAACTTTGACATTAAGTATCCTAGTACCCTAAAGGACTCGATAACTTCATAGAAAATAAGCTTATCCTACTGTAAACCTTCGATATAAAAGTATCTCAATGATCATATAAAACTTGGTTCTAACATAAATTACCAAAATGTCCCTAAGGTCTAACTTCGACATCTAAGTATCTCGATAACCTAGAGGGCTTGATATCTCTATAAAGTGATGAACCTATCCTTATTATGCATCTTTGACATATAAGTATCCTGGTGACTGTAAAGGATTAGGTTCTAAGTTAAATTACTAAAATACTCCTAAGGTATACTTTCGATCTATGAGTATCCTAGTAGCCTATAGGGCTAGATGATAAACAGATGAACCTACTCTTATTGCACACCTTGGCCTATAAGTATTTTACAGATCACATAAGACTTGGTTCTAAAAAATTTACTAAAATACCCTTAAAGTGTACCTTTGACCTATAAGTACCTTGGTAACCTAAAAGACTCCAAATGATATGAAATGACAATTATACACTCCACGGGTAATCTTGACATAAAAAATAACCTAAAATGCACAAATTGCTAATAAGTTTTTAAACTTTTCAAAACTACATTTTGTACCTTAACAAAAAACCAAAAAAATATGAAAAGATTTAATGATTTCTGCACCCCTACAGAAGACCATAAAAATGTTAGCAATAATTTTAAAATGTCAAAAATACATGTTAAGTTAAAAATACGAAGTTATTACAAATGGTCCCTAAACTCTGTGAACTTTACAATTTAATCCCTATACAAAATAAAATCATAATTAAACACAAAATTTATCACAAAAAATTATGGAAATAATAACAAAGAGCATATAATAAATTCAACCAAGTCCCTATGACCATAAAACAACTTTTTTTTTAATTTTGTAAATAAGCCTTTAAACTTTTTAAAATTATGAAATGGCTACAAAGTGATGGAAAATGCATAAAATATATTCATACATATCAAAATAAACATGAAAACATTTTCACAAGCATACACAAGTAGTTAGCCAAGTATGGATGGTCTTGAAACAAAATTTTCCATTTTTACAATTTAGTCCCTACATAATAGAAAATTATAATTAACACAGAACACATTATGAAAAATCATAAAACCACACCAAAAATTAGAAAAATGATTTGGCCAAACACCTATGGCCACAAAGCAATTTTTCACATTTTACAATTTAGTCTTTGTATTTTCTATAATTACAAAATGGCCTCAAAATCATATAAAATGAATAAAATACATTAAATATGTTAAAATAAGCATAAAAACACTTCTAAAGTTGTGTACAAGGTTTGGCTAAGTTTAAATGGCCAAAGAAAAAGTTTAGCAATTTTTTTGTAATTTAGTCCATATATTTTCTATAGTTACAAAATAAACTAAATAAAATAAAAAACACCATAAAATCATCAAAATCATATTCCTCCAAGCTTAGAATTGACCTTCTAAAGCTTTAAAAAATTTGGAAAATTATTTTTAGGCCCTTAAAAATTTTGAGCTTTAATAAATAGTCCTAAATTTCATGAAATCAAGCATGAAAAATTATTCAAGGCCACAAATATTTTTGATCGGAATATATTTCAACCAAAAACAATATTTTTCATCACATATTCGCATAAAAATCACCATATATATATGTCATAATTTTTACCAAGCTAAAATATACATAAAATCAAAATAAATAACGGATAAATCAACATAAGTCAACATGAAAATTATCAAGAAAAATAGAACAAAAAATACATACATAAAAATAACAATATATATACTAAAATGAAGAAAATTGAATGAAAGTAACAAACAAAAAATTTTTGTACAAGAATTTACCTTAAAAAAAGCTTGAAAAATCATATGTTTTTAGTGTTTTTAGCGGTTTTTTGTTCTAAAGCCTAAAGATCCAAATTGAGCAAATCATCCTTTATTTATAAGGAATGAAAGTTTGCCAAGGGTCAAAGGAATAGCCCTTGGCTAAATGGTTACTAGAAAACTCTAGGATTTTTACTTTATTTACTTATTTATTCCATATTTATTTTCTTTTGTCATTTTTCCTTTGATTTGATTTAAATTAATTGCTCTTGCTTTTTAGTGGATTGTGTCATCCATGACATCATCAATTTTAGAGATTTTTGGAAAATATTTATATATCTTGTAAAATTATACCGTAGCAATTAGTTACAATGATTCGATTGTAAAAATTAAAAATTATGTATTTGAAATAAAAATTCATATAATCAATTGAATTTAATCTAATAATAAAAATAATTTTTATATACAATAAAAAAAAGCAAAGTAAAAAATTTTTATGAGAAAAGCCTTTACCGAAAAAATTATTTTATGTAAAAAAATACAAAGCACATAAAATAAATTAAATTTTTACAAACTGAATTAATATGAATTCAAAAATAATATTTGAATAATTTTAAAAATTATAAACTTAAAAAAATCCTCTAAAAAAATTCACGAAGTAGAAAACTTCATATTTTAAAAATAAAAAAATTATAAAAAAAATGCAAAACTCATAAAATAAGATGATAGTATTTGAAGAATTTTAAAAATTATAAACTCAAAAAATTCTTCTCGAAAAAATTTATGAAGTAGAAAACTTTATATTTTAAAAACTGAAAAATTATAAAAAAATACAAAAATTATAAAATAAAATGGATTTTAAGTACTAATTTAAAGATGGTTAAAGGGAAATATTTAGAGAATTTTAAAGTCCAAGCTCGTATTTTAGAACTAGGAAAATTTCAAAAACAATGCATTGAAACTTACACAAAATGAATTAAATATTAAAAATATTAATTTAAGAAATGGTAAAGATGAAAATCTGAAATCCAAAGTAAGTCTTTACCGAAAACTTAGCGATTAAAATACTCGCAATATAGTGAGAAAATAAAAAATAAGTGGTAAAATTGCTAACTAGATATCTTGTGGTAAAAATGCCAATATGAATTTTTCCTTAAATATTTATGATTTTTTGGAATGTATATCGATGTAAATACCACATTGGTATCGATAACAATATATGATGGTCAGCCTCTTATATTTAATAAAAAATTCTCTAAAAATGGGAAATTTGATCATGATAACATTTATAGAAGCGAATTTCAAATTTTCACAAACATGAAGTTAAAAACTAATTTTTTACCTTAAAATTCATCTTTCTTATCCTAATTTGTAATGTACCATTGAAATGACACTAATTTTATCATGTGCACCTGTGGTCATTTAAGCACAACTAAATAGGTTTTGAAAATGTACATTCCACTAAAGAAAATTTAACTCTATTGGGATAAAAGCCTAATTTTGTATCTAGGATATTTTTGGACTGACAGGAAAAAAGCTTAGGTGTTTATATAGGCCAGGGTTTATGGTTCTGAGAGAAAGGGTACAAAAGCCTAAATTTAGTGTATAAAGGTGGTTGGATCAAAGATAATTTCTTTTTTTGAGGGCATCTATCCTTTTGTTTTTGAAATGTATTTGTTTTTGTTCCTTTTTTCTTGATTTTGCTTTTGCTTATTTTTGTTTCTTTTTCATTTTGTGTTTTTTTTTCTTTTTTGCTTTTATTTTTCTCTTCTCTTTTCGCTTTTCTTGGAGGGAATCTTGGATTTTGGAAATTTGGCACATTTGTATTTGCCCCTTAATATTAGGTTGCTTCATAATTGTACAGTGGAATATCTGCTTTTATGTCCATTAAAAGGTTTTCTCTTTGCCTCCTGATATGGAAGGTGATCCTTGAACAGGGCTTCAGTAGAATGAATTTATTAGGCTCAAAGAAGGAGCAAAGGGAATGATTTTTTAATTCATGAAAGGACGATGAAAGATGGCCATTTTTCATATAAAACAAAACTATGTAACTAAAGAATTATTTCCTAAAGAATATTTTTTAAAAGATATTTTGAACCCTTTAATCACATGATGTTACATTTAATTGCCATTTTTCTCTATTGTTCTTTCAGACGCATGACTTAACTCTCTTTTTCAGTCCAATGCCTATGCATGCCCCATTTTAATTTACCACTAATGCAAAATCATGAAATACTAAAGTTTTTGTGGTAAAGAATATTTCGTGTTTAATCCCTGACATTTTATATTAAAATAGTATTTAATTCTCGAACATCAAAATGATAAGGAAGAACTAAGGTTAGGAACCATGGTAGGCCATAAGAGATGCCTCGAGAAAGGTATTTGATAAATGATCTAGAGATATCAAAGTAAAAGAAGAGAATTAGGGATAAAGGCTCATCGCTAGACCTAAGGTACTCAAGAAAAGCTTTTGGTGTATGTTTTAAAGGAATCAAAAGGGAGAACTAGGGATAAAGGGTCATAGCAAGACCTAAGGTATGCTTTTAGAAAGGCTTTCAGGAACTAGTTTGGAGATGTTAGAATAGAAAATGAGAGATATGGTCCAAAGTTTTTGGTAGGGGCACATGGTTGTTTGGTATTATCATCTCAAGAATTTTTTGGAGTATGTCTTGGCAGCTTAGGCTTTGGTTTGTTGAGAAAAAGCGTAACATTTTTGGCACAATCTCAATATATGTCAACTTACCACCGATAGGTTTCTTACAAGAATATTGCATTCTTTTGATTTCCAAAGAAGCATAAAAATTTTAAGGAATCGGTCCCTATTACTCCTAGCCTAAGTTAGGGCTTTTGTCTATCTTGATGGTTCCAGTGTAGGTCTATGGGTATGATTCACCATACTAAAAATTGATTTTCTAAAGTTTAGGGTTTTTTGATTAACCATTTTTATGTATGAAAAAGCCTGAAAAAGAGATGAAAAATATAAGCAATCAATAGTATTCTTGAGTTTTAAATACCATGCTTTCTTTAAATATATGATTCAAAGTTCAAACATGTTAATATCATGAGAATGACAATCCAAAGACAAAGGCTTTTCAGATAAAGAATTTGAAATTGGAATACTCCTACTACCCTAGGTTTATACATCCTATTTCACTTTCTTAATCAATGAAGATCTAGCTACCCTATTTTGATCAATTGCTGCACTTTTTCCTGAAAGCCCTACATTTTTCTGTGGAATGACTTGTACACGCGATATGGTAATCTAAGCAATGGTGGTGTCTTGACCCTTTAAGTTTGGTGGCTTCATAGGCTTAGAGTAAATTGGTGAAATCAACTTGTCTTGAATGAGTCTAGGAAGTAACTTTATGTATGATATTGGATCAACTTTAAGGCATCCTTTCTCAACCACCTCACTATCTTTTTTGAGCATTCCTTAACTTTTTTGTTGATAAGTAGGCTTATTTGAAATTATATACACTGGGCTATGCATTAGAAATGATGTTTGTAGGTAAAGGTTTGGGTAAAGATTTAATGTGATAGCACCCAAGCTAGGTAAACCATTTCACTTGTAGTGTATAGGCGGTAAGGACTAGGTTTAGGGCATAAGTTTGAGCCAACTTTAACTAGCTATCATTGCTGACCGCATCTACTTTTTCTTTTACGTTTATGGTTTTCTTGATACTAACGATAAAGGATGGTTAGGAGATGACGAGAAAGCATCCTCGATTAAAGAATGGGTCAACTTGTAATGACATGAGGCTATGATGGTAAACCTCAAATATCAGCTAGAGTATGGAATTAAAAGGCTCTGAATGGGTTACCTCAAGTTTGACAAATTCCACCTTTGTCTTTGACATAGGCAAAAGAGATGGTGACTTGTAGAGGTATTTTATTTTTAGTTTATCATAGTTTAAGATCATCCCTATCAGTTCCAAAAGTTGCCTCTTCATTTCCTACGCATTTTGCCTGGCCCCTTTAATAATTTTTTTCTAAGGCACTAGCATGTGTCTTTAATAAGTTTGCTACACTTTAACTCACTTAACCAATTACATATGATGATGCCCCTTGAGTGGAATCCATTTTAGCATTAAGAAAGTCCATAGCTATTTCTACCAATTTTGTGAAATATTCTTTTAATTCCTAAAAAATCATGCCTTAGTTTTTCTTAGATGCCTTCTAATGTACTGACTCTTGTTTCTAACTGATCCCTCATGTTACACCTTTTTCGATGGAAACATTAGGTGGGTTTAGTGTTATGTAATAATTAATGCATGAATATACCAAGGAACGATGACTAACGATGGGAGGTATGACATGGCATAGATGTTTGACTACATATGTGAGACCTAAAATGGTAGAATGTTATGGATGCATGCATGCATGTAAGTGAGTGCAATGAGGATGTTAATGTAAGGTGTAAGAAAATGACATGAACATGAGAAAATTGACATGGAAATCTATCTTTAAATTTTCAAAGAGTACGAGGAGTGATCATGGAACACATGAAATGCACCATGTCATATACCTAGTGCACCAGCCAAGGTATTATGGCTCTTAAGGGGAAAAAGGTTTATATGAATGGATGAATTATGCCCTGAGCCTAAGCATTATGGTGTTTGTTCACTATTGCCCTGAATCAATTATCTTTACATGTTCAACGCAAAAAAAGATGCTTGTGACATGAGCATAAGAGACAATAAGATAGTTAAGGATGAAGGAATACTTGGTGAAAATAAATGAATAAATCAATAAGAATAAATCACAAAAATCACCCCGATAATAGGTGTTATGATGCCTTGAGGTGAACACAGAATACCATGGGTAGTGTTGCTCGCCTGCCAAAATCTAAATTAGTGCAAACAGCATAATAGCATATCTAGATTGACATTGCCCTTATGATGTCCCATCAAGGTGGAAATTAATACTTGAAAGAGTGACATTTCGCTTGTTACTATCCAGTGATAGACCAATGTCAAGTTATCGATCAAATAGTATGATAGCCTATTTAATTTAGATTTATTCATAATAAGATAGCATGATTCCTCTTAGGATTACTAGTGATCTAGGCAATGATGTTTGCTCATCATCATATAGTATTTGGTAGGTGTTAAGCTATCGGTCGAACATTATTAGGACTTACTTGGGCAAGTAGTGATACTGGGACTTAAAAGAGATAGTAAGTGATAACATTTGAATGTTATCTCTTATGAAAGGAAAAAAGCCTTAGCCATCAATTAGAAAGCATAACAACATGCCTTGAAAGTATTACCATAATGGATGACATGATCTAGGGTGGGAGAGAAGAGATTGTGATGATGTTCGCTCATCGTCACTTATGCAATAAAAAATAATAAAAAAAGGTAAGAAGTGTTACCCTGAGTGTCTTATTTTTTGGGTCGATTTAGTAGCACTTTGGTATGGTTGAACAAGCTTTAGCTACTATGGCTAACTATATGGGGTTACGTTGACTCTAAAAAGGTTCCTAAATTACTCCTTCATTCGATATAGACAGCCAAAGCACCTTGATTCTGGGCTCATTGTAGGTTTGGTGGAACAAGTTTGATTAGGTAGATGAATTTTGCTATGCCATACGAATAACAAGAATACCACGAAGCAAATGTACTTTACACCTTAAAAGATATTGGTAGCCCATGAGCAAAGAAAAGATACCATGGAGCACAATTAGCTCATTTTCACCTAATAAAGGTGTTATTCTCTACCTAAAAAGAGAACAACCGTGAGTCTAATGAGATTAGAATGCTCAGTGTGTGTCAGGAAAACAATTAACCTTTTTATTTTACTTATTACAATTTTAAAGAAGATGTTATATTAATTTCATTTTTTAAGCAAGAAATAACCCTAGCAACTACAAAGAAAACAAAAAGACATAGAGAGTGATGGCAAATAAAAATCATGTGCAAAGCATATAAAAGGGGATTACAAATATGTAACAACAAAAATCGAGGGAGACCACGAATCATGATAAAATTTGGCTAGTTCTAGGCCTGACTCTCTAAATAAAAATCCCCAATAGAGTCACTAAGCTATTGTTACATGCCTTCAAACATGCGTTGCATGCCATGACTTAAAAATAATGAAAAGAAAGTGGGACTTGCTTTTGGATTAGTATGATAAGGAAAAAAAATCAAAGAGAGGACCATCAAATGAATCATTCATCCAAATGGCCTTGAACGACCACTATGAAATGGCCATGGCTTGGTCTCTACCAACCATTTGGGGCTAGGTATGTTCAGATACCTATTAAAACTGATGATTTTGAGTTACAAAACTCACAACACTGATTTTATGGACTGCACTTACCAAATTTCATCTTTAAAGGTCTAGGAGCATGAGGAAGAATTAGCACCCCCACGATGCCCAAAATTAGTACCATTTAGCCTTAGTTTTCCTCGGTTTTCATGCGATCATTATTTATGTGTAATCTTTTTCTTATGAATGCGAATTTTAGATATTGGATCTAGGTTTTTCTTTGTAAAAGTTCGATTAATATCTTTCTATGCAACCTAAGAGGGATGAAAAACATAGAGGATTCGATAAAATAAGATCTGGATTGAATTAGAAGATAATCTATGTCAAGCAATAGAGGGATTTTGACTAGAAAATTGCCTTGGGTTGAATGAAATTCAAATTTTTGAAGACATGAATACACATCACCATCATGAAAAGAAGTAGGTTAGTAAGGCATAAAAATACAACAAAAATTGCATTAAAGATAAACAAATGGAATTAAAAGGAGGGATAATTGGATGTATCTTGTATTTTGATCTATTTTTGCAAAAAAGGTTAGGGTGCCCCTTAGAGAAAATAAGATTGAAAAATCCCCTTGGAAAAGCAAGGTTGGAGTCCCCTCTCGAAAATAGAAAACTTAAGTGATTTTTGAAAATCTTAACTTTTGGAATTTTTAAAGAAAGCAAATTTTAAGATGGAAAATATTTTAAATTAGGAATGGAAATTAGTTTTGAAAAACAATTTTGTGTTTTAATCGATGCCTAAAGGGACTTATATCACAAGTCAAAACTCCATGGGGAAAATTATTGAATATATTTTGAGTCATTCAAAGGACTAGAAATATTGGCTCAAGAAAATCTAAGTAATTTTCCAAGTTTAGCAAATACAGGGGACAATATTGGGCTATCCACTTTCCTGAATTTATTTCAATTTGATACGATGGTTTGTAGTGGTTAATGAGGTGCTTTGGAAAGGTAACTCGATAAGAATTAATATAAAAATATTTAAAAAATCCTAGAAAATCGCTTTCTAGGTGGAATTAATTTTTAAAACTAAGTCTGAATCAGTATTGATAGCAAGCTCTGGGAAAAGGAGGCAGTGAACTTTGAAAAGTCATCCTAAACTCGTTCAAAATTGCTATAATTTCAAAAAATGCCTTTTTAGAAAGAGAACTTTACAACCTTTTTGGGAAGATATTTAAAAATCCAAAAAAAAATCTAATGGGTGAAAATATCCCAAACATAATTTGTATCACTGATTTTGAGAGTTTTAGACAATGAAGATTTAAAAAATTATAACTTTCACGTCTAGAGTGATCTGGGGGCAAAAAAGGTATCGATGTAAAGGTTTTTCAAAGCCTTTTCACAAGAAAAAAATTAGAAAATTCTAGAAAAATTGGTTTGAGTGCAGAAATAAATTTTTAATAAGGGCCACTGTGCTTATAATACCAAAACAGAGATTCTTTAGGTTAATGCTTTTATGATAACATGTCAAGGTGTTGGACATGTGAATGTCCAACCATTGAGGTCCATGGTGTGGAGTAACAAATGAATCCAACTCCCCTCGAATAGGCTGCCAAGCTATCTACTATGGACACTAATGGTAGGCTTGAAGCAAAGCTTAAACTAACATTTGAAAACAATTTTTATTTTTGATTAAAGACAATTTATTTGGCCTAATGAGGCCATTATCCCAAACATTTATACTTGATATATCCTTAAAATTGGAGAACCAATAATTAAAAATATTAAATCCATGCTAATATATATTAATTAAGTTAGTATAAACTTGACTCAAGGTTGGTTTTCAAAAACAAAATAGGCACTCATCAAGCAAGCATTGCAAAAAAGCATTTTAACAAGCACTTGATAAACTAAAAATATCATCATCATCACAACATAAAATAAAAGAGTAAGCACCATCAAAAGACATTTTTACAAGCAAATCATGCTCAAAATGAAAATCGCCTCTTAAATACCATCATGAAATGCTAGATGAATACTTATAATAGGGGCTGTTGAGAGTATCCAAAGGAAAATGCAATTTTTAATCACTCAATCAATATTAAAGCACCATCAAAGCAACATGAAATCCATATATCAAGAACAATGCATGATTTCCTTGGACGGGTTAAAGATATCATGAAATGGATCACTAAAATGAAAATGGAATGGAGATGTAATGAAATAATAAAAAGGGAAATGAATATACCAATAAAAGCTTGAAAACTTTCTTTGCTATATCTCTCGACTTGACTTTCTCTCAGCCAAGCGTTTTCTTTGCTTTTTCATTCCTTCCTCTTTCATAAACTTTAGTTCATGTAAATGAAACAAAAATGGTAGTTGAAACTAAAAGCCATGGATGCTTAGGTTTGTATGAGTATTGGTTGGCCGATTTGTCATTTTTTAGGTGGCTAAAAATTTTTTCTTTAGGTTGGAGACTGATGGAATTTTTTGGACAGAGGGGGCTCACATTATGTTCATGCAAAGCAACAAAGTGTTGCTTATAAAGGGTGATGGGATAACTAAAAAACCTAAGGTAAGGGGTTAATTTTGTACATTGTCTCACCAAAATGATGAGTTATAGAGCATTAGGATGTATTTTAAAATTTTATTTTGTCCAAGTACTAATGCTTAAGTACCAACCAACCATCCAAGCTCTAAAATGTCCTTTGGAAATTAGTTTTTGCCATGAAATACCCCACCATTAAGTTAATGGGTCCTTAAAAAATCATTAACCCAACCCAATAGGCCTAAAATTAATTCAAATATTGAACATATTGAATCAAAAGAATTTTAATGAGGCTCGTCAAGAATTTTAAAATATCTAGAAAGATGACCCAAAACAATTAAATAAATAAGCCCAAATAAAGTAATTAAATATGCATATGGACTCTATTTTACTTTATTTATATTTTTCATAATGCTTAGTCATAAATTAAATAATTTATGACCTAATATGATTAAATAAAATAGGCCCAAATAATATAATTAAATATGCATGTAAGCTCTGTTTTATCTACTATATATTTCTTATGAGGCTTGGTCTTAAATTAAATAATTTATAACCTAATATAATTATATAAAATAGTCCCAAATAAAATAATTAAATATATACATGAGCTCTGCTTTATCTAATACATATTTTTATGAGACTTAGTCTTAAATTAAATAATCTATGACCAAATATAATTAAATAAAATAGGCTCGAATAAAATAATTAAATATGCATGTTGGTCACATTTTATTTAATATATTTGTCAACGTTTGGTCTTAAATTGAATAATTTATGATCTTACCTTAGCTAGGGATAATGGGGATTGGACATAAGCTTGTATGAATGACCTCAATGGTGCCTTGGACGATGGCTTCTAATGCTTTGAATGTTGGCCTAGACGAAATAGGGTGTCTATAAATGACATATCCAAGAATAGCCCCTTGGGACAAGGGTAGTCTATCAAGTTCATATTGATGACCTTGATCAAGCCATTTACGATGGTGGCTAGTATGACACTTAAACTCTAAAAGGAGCAAGTTTCTATTTAAGCTCATGAAATCATTTAAAATCTTAAAGAATTATTTTATAAGAATAGTCATAATGAGAGGTTTGACATCCCTAAAGAATTATTCCTACAAAAGTTTTCAAGAGGTTGCTTAATTTGGCTTTATATGATAGGATATATTGCAAAACCTAAGCATTTTAGATGGATCATGATCCATCCATTGTCCATATCCTTTCTTTTGAAGAAAGACAATGGAGATGATAAAGAAAAATGACAACATAGTGGACAGTTAGATCAATAGAGTAAAGATTGCAAGGAACATTTTGATATTATCAAAATTAAGAAACTTACAGAAGTTCAATATCAGATATACATTGAGATTTATTCATTTCTCTTGGTATATGATACCTAGACATTGGTGCTTAAATATGTCTGACATATTGTAAGGTCAAAATGAAAAGAGTAGTAAAGGTGGGCCATACGTAATGACAACCTTACTGATATTGATCAAAGGTTACCTTTTTTATTAATGTTTCTAAAACATAATTATGATTTATTTGTAAATATAAGATGTTTATTATTGACATTTGCATGCCAATTGAGGATTGTGGACACCCAATTTCGTCCGAGTCTCTTTTCTAATAATTTTGAATATCTGAGATCGAGAACTTAATGGACATCCTCATTGTGAATGATTTTTTCAGGTGAACAAAACATTTTCAAGACCTTTTTAGTCAAAATTTAAATAGCCATAAGTTCACGTAACAAAAAAGTCATATTTTGTTCTCTAATTTTAGATATACATGATGAATATTTAAGAAAAAAAGTTATTTTTAATAGTTTCTTTTCAAATTTTGAAAATCTATCTTTGCAGATAACATCACAATTAAATTTCCCATTTTTAAGAATTTTTTGAGAATTTTTCATTAAATTTGGGAAATTGACCTTCTTATATTTTTAATGATACATGTGTGGTATTTATGCTGATATGCACTTTGAAAAATTAGAAATATTGAAAGAAAATTTATATTAGCATTTTATACTCAAGTGTCAAGTTGTCCAGTTTTATAATTAATTTTAAAATTTTTCGTAATATTGCGAGCATCATACTTGTGAAAATTTCTAGTAATATTATTTTGAATTTCATATTTTCATCTTTACCATTTTTAAATTAATATTTTGGATAATATATTTTATTTATTTCATTTTATATAAGTTTCAATGTATTTTTTTAAATTTTTCTAGTTTCAAAACACGAACATTCCTTTATTTATAAAATTTTTTGGTGAAATTTTCTCAAATTTTGAACATCAAAATTCTTGAAATATTTACATTTAATTACCATTAAATTAGTTTTTCAAAATTCATTTTATTTTATAAGTTTTACATTTTCTTTCTGTTTTCAAAATATAGAGTTTTCTACTTCGTAAATTTTTTTGGGAACATTTTTTGAGTTTCTAATTTTTAAAATTCTTGAAATATTATTGCTCAATTCAGATAAAATAATTTTTCAAAACTCATTTTATTTTATGAGTTTTATATTTTGTTAGCTATATTAGCTTTGAATTAATCTCAGTTTTGATATAACTAAAACTTAAGCTTAATTAGCTTGTGTTT
>JBBYHO010324804.1:0-29439 GCA_038382025.1 Adansonia gregorii | reverse complement strand
TACCTCAGACTATGTCCTTTGATGCCACATCTTTGTATTTACCTTTGATATGATCCCTAGGCCTTCTTGACATCCTTGTCGCCCGATGATCATTGTCCCCTCTTACGTCGATACTCTATATTGTTAAAAAAAAAATTAGCCCGGACAAAATAAGGTGTCTACAAACCTGATTTAACATAATTTTTATATAGCTTTTCTTGCAACCATTTAAACTTAATGATTGATATAGCAACTAAAATAATATTTTAAACAATAGATCTTGCTAGGTTACTCATATTTGGGTTAGCACGAGTATATGTTGGATGCAAGTATGTTCATTTTGGCCTAAGTTTTCCACACGTTTGGAAGGTCATATCTCTATTCCTATATTTGGGTATTATATCTGACATTAATGCCTCAAAAAAATAAAAAGTTAGAGTAATATAGAATCATTGACCTGAGCTTTGATGTATGAATACTAAATAATATCATAAACTATAAGCCAGAACCATGATTGTATTAGCCCAACTAATTGATTTAACTATATGTATGCATGCATTTTCTCGATTATATTTTTCACTAGCCATTGCAGATTTACCCCTAATCGATAAATAAACTATTTAAAAAATGGTTTGTAAACCCAAATATGGATCAATTTTCTATATGTAACACCATACAAAGGTTGGTTTTTTGGTCACTCTCAGTGATTATTGCCATTATATTTGTTGCAATGTTACCTTTCTTTAGTGATATTATGCAATTGTTTAGAGCACCTATGGCTATTCCTCTGGACTTCATTTTGCTGATAGTAATAGCTTCATCAGCATTAGTGCAGACACCCTATTTTGTCCAGACCCTTAATTAACCTTCTACCAATTTTAAGGGGATGATGGGATTTTCTAGATGTAGATTATCTTGGATAGTTAGAGATGATAGAAAGGTCCAACTAAGGATTTAGTTGGTTTCCACAGGATTAATTTAATATAATTAGTCATTTGAGGTTAATTATCCAAATTAAGGGGGAGGTATTGGATTGGGAAAATGGAGACTCGGGTCTCAAAAATTTGATAATGTTAAAAGTTGATTGGTACATGTCTCTTGAGAGAATTAGAGTGATTATTGATGATATTTGGATAATGAAACTTATCTTAGAAATTCAAATCAAAAATCAACATAGTGACCAAAGTCAACTTTAGGTAAAGACAACTTTTTAGCCTAAAGTTATATTTTGAAATTGAAAGAATTCTACAACTTGGATTTCAAAATTGATAACATCAAAATGAAATTAAACATGGTTTAAGTCAAAAAGGTGTAATCGAGACTGGGTCATAAAAGGACCTTAGGGATAAAGAAAGTCAGGATTTCTCGAGGACTTAATTTGAGATGTTCAAGATAGAAAATTTTAAACTTTTTAGAGAAAGTCAGTCGGCACGTTTGTACTATAGGATGGAAAATTTAATTGCATTTTTACATAGACAAATCATGATCAATTAAGTGGCATAAAAAGTTTTACAATGCTAGTGTAAAATATAGCTTTACCCGAATTTTCTAGGTGATAAATATGCAAATTTTGTTCATCTATTCATTAATGGCACTAATATAATTTTCCTAATTTTGCTAGGAGGTTAATGATTAAGCTAAGATCACCTTAAGTGATTTAAGCTTAAATTACCAACTTGAAGTCCTATAAATAAGAGTGATTATCTATCTTTTCACAGCTTTTAAACACTTAAAAAATTTTAGAAATTCTAGAATATTCATTTTTCTTTCAACCTATCATCATTTTTAGGAGAGAATCAAGCTTGGAGTAGGTGTATTCTTTAACTTTTCTCTTTAATTTCAAGTTATTTAGCATTTTTAATGATTGATTTATGCTTTTTATTGCTTTTATGAGTTTCAACCATAGAGATTTCATGTTTTACTTGATTTGACCATTATGATTTATGATGATCTTATGTTTCGATCTTGATTTGAGCTATGATTCATTTGATTTCTTGTTGTTTGAAGCATGATTCTATGATTAATTATTGAAATTTAGCTTAAATCATGATTAATGAACTAAACCTAACGTTTAAACATATTGAGATCTCCTTATGTTTAAGGTTAAAGGAATAAAATTTGAGAAGATCTCAATGATTTGAACTTATTAACTAGGATTTTGGCATGTTGAGCTGAAATCTTAAAGTTTAAAGTTGAAATTTTAGGATCCTTAGCTCATTTGATATTTGAATAAACTAGGATGAACTGGAGTCATGTTCAACTAGCTTATGTTAGTTTAATCTTGAGTTTAATTAGTGCTTCCATGCATAATCTTACTAATTTAAGCTAGTTTAAGCTATAGATTAGGTGATTAGAACCTAAATATAGTGCTAAATGATGATTTTAGGTTTTTGAACTTAATGAAACATTTGAACAAGCTTAAGTATCCTTAGCTAGGTTCTTCCATTCTAGTATCTTAGTGTGCTTGAATAGGTTTTGCATAATTGATGCTTAAATGGTGAAATTTAGAAGAATTAAGTTAAGTTGAACGTAGGTAAATAAAATTAATGCTTAATGGAATGAATTTAGTTAAGTTCAAATGATTAGAAGCATATTTTGATTGTTAATCATGTTAGTTGAATTAAATCCAAGCTTGTTTTCTTGTGTTTGATTGTTAATTGATAAGATCTTGATGAGAAATTGATGTTTGGATGAGCATAATTAGCTTAGGAGTATTTAGTTAAGGTGAATTGGTGCTTAGAATAGTTCTGGGGATGATTAGTTGATAGAAAATAGGTTAGTGTTTTACATGTTTGACAAAATGCATGTTAGAGTGTTTAGGTTATATAAAAATCATGTTTTCTCCCCTAAGGGCAAGCTTTGGTTCATTTAATCAACAGTTGAGTCAAAGTTTAGTTTTGTTTAATAAGCTCTTTAATGAGTAACTTGGGGATTTTAAATAAAATGGCTTAATTTAAAGTTGATGGGGAGCAAATAAAAATGTTTTTTAAGTTTAAAACTTGTTTCGTTAAGTCTTAACTTAATGAGCCTTGATATAAGTCATTAGGTGATGTTTAGGTGAGTCAAAATATGTTGTTTAGAGTCACTTTAACTACTTGTTCCAGCACATAAGTGAGTGGTATTGGTGTGCCACTCACTTGATAGGAATTAATAATAATGAATAAAAGCAATAACAAAGGAGATATTTGCATGACTTGGAAGCAGATTGCCAATGTTAGCAAACATAGTTCTAGGTCTTGGCACTTAGAATCTTTGTTGTTTCCTCATATAGGACTTTCATAAAGTCTACTAGATCCCATTGTTGGATGTTCAAACATCCAGAAACATATTTTAAAATTTTAACAAAATGCTTCGTGATCACAATTTATGTTAGAAGCTACTATTGCAATCTAGCATGGTAGTCTCATAGAAAAGAAATATTTTGAATATGTTATAGGCCTTAGAATTTTCTTTTGTATTTTTCCAATAATCCTCATAGAATAGACTACCTAATAGGTTTTTGAAACTTTTGATTTTGTGATCGCATGAATACAAAAAAAATCCCCAAATCTAAGCCATTTGCATGGCTCTATTTCTACGCCTAATTAGCAATATGAATTGTTTTGATGAGGATGATCACTTTCATTTTTTTCATATTTTTAGATAGAAGTAGAGTGAATAAGCTTTCTAAGCATGTATGGCTCGTTTGCTAGATATTCCCAATGAAATAGAAAGAAATTCTAGAATGTAGGTTGATTGGATGTACTATGCAATGCAGTAGCATCCAATTGAAAATTTTACATGATAGCTAAAATGATTTTCTGGCATTTTTTGAGTATTTTTAGATTGAAATATAGTGAGTTAGAATTCATATAATTTGCTTTGATTATTTTATGTGATAAGAATAATCTGAAATAAATTTAGAAATCTTAAAAGGTCAAATTTGTCCCTTGTCTAAAGTTTCTCTGAGTTTCTATATTCACTATTTCAAGTTCAGATGCCTCGAAATTGATTACAAGAGTTATGTTTAGTGTGTCCATTGGTCTAGGTGTTTCCTACAAAAGGTCCATAGTAGATTACATTAAAGCTTCTAAATTGGCTTGAATGAAAGTGATTTTTTATTTTGTTTTAAAATTATATTTTCTTCAATTTAGTCCAAGTGTGTTATCTTTGCAATTTCTTTTAAATAGAGTC
Source organism: Adansonia gregorii (assembly GCA_038382025.1). NCBI lineage: Eukaryota > Viridiplantae > Streptophyta > Magnoliopsida > Malvales > Malvaceae > Adansonia > Adansonia gregorii. The sequence continues at coordinate 25,287 of JBBYHO010324804.1, read as the reverse complement.
AAATCTAATAAACAATATTAAGAATGAAGTCAACCAATGAGTATTTTTGGAGTCAAATTTTTTTTGTGGAATTTTTCTTTTCTAAATGATTTTCACTCTGAATCAGTTGTAAATTTGGGCTAGTCCCGATGAGAGTTTTGGGATATATTTTTTTAGTGATAGTTGTTCAGTTTTGAATGAATAAAAAAGGGATTATGATTGAAATCGAGAAAGCAAATTTGGATATGTGTGATTAGTTAGCACCAAATTTTAGGCATCACAAGAGGGATCAAGTCTAACTTATATATTTTTGGTACACGCAGGCTATAAAATCATTCTTTTAGAGTTTTGTAATTCATTAGTGAATGGTTTTAATAGGATACCAATCACACTTAGCCAAAAGATCGATGGTGACTCTTAACCTAGTCACTCTTGTATGTGGTATAAGAGGTTCAAATGAGCAATTCATCTGACAAACTAGACCTTACAATGATCTAAAGTGTTGTCTGCTTTGATATGTTGAGGTTTATATCTTGAAATATTACAACAATTAGTAGCAACAAGAGCTGTAGCTTCAGTTAGACAAATTATTCTTAATGCCATGATATATAATTTGTTTGCTAACATTTAATATTAAATTATAAATTATGGACAGAAGAAAGAAATTAGTGAATTAAAAAATATGTATATTGTCTCCATTTCCATTACTATTAAAGGTATTTATGGACTAACATGTAGCTCAACTTTTTTTTGTCCAAGTTTAAATTTGGCTCTAACTAACTTGGTTTGTAAGTCCAAATTACTTTTAAAAAAATTAAAAATTATTCTGTCAAGTCATATAGAATAGTCAACCCTTGAAAAGGTATAACTAGTATGTCACCTTAATTATTGTGATTGAAGAAACTAAGAAACCCATACTTTGATAAAGCATGATTTTTGCAACATATTCTTTCAATTTCTATGATTATTTTCCTCTTCATATTCAATGATTTCACTGCCTACCTAACGCAAATTATCTTAATTTTAATATTTCAAAATATAATTTTTCAATATAAAGTAATAACCATTTTTACTGTGATACATCATGTTAAATATTTACGTTATATTTTTTATATCATTTAAATTTAAATATGCTAACAGAATCTTCCATTTTCATCTGGCATTAATGATTTAATTCTTCTAAGTTCTTATATCATCTTTGCAATATCTTTTATTTTTTAACGATCATAATTCTTTTTTTTCTCTTTAATGGTTCAATAATTTCTTTAGAATTTTTATCCCAAGTTTTTAAGTTTAATTCTTATATCTTCTTATTTTTAGGAATAAGTTAATAGAGAGTAAACTGATTTCTCAAAATGAAATCATGAAATTAAAGCATAAATAATGATCTTGAAAATTTTAAACAATATACTCAAAATAATAATTAAATGACCAATTAAAGCAAATAAAAAAGTAGGGATAGAGAATCAAACACAAGTGATTTATAAAACTTTGATCCTGTGCCTACATCCTCTCTTTAGCCTCATTCGCCAAGGAGTTCCTAATCATTAATTTGAATTGCTACCTTTCAACAACAAGGTATAGCCTTCACAATCCCTATTTTTTATGTAAGCTTAGATAGCAACTTTTTCCCCTTATCTTTTTAAGGCTAAGACATAACTTTTCCACTTTTTAAGGTTTTGGTAGATTTACCATTTTACAAATATTTTTCTATAAACAAAGAGAAGCTCTAAAAGGCTAGGTGTTTAAAAGGTTTAAGCTTAATAAAAGGAGACTAAACAAGGAAGGAATATGAGAACAATATGGAAATAAAGCTTAAAATAGTGAACTTCTTGAAAGCTTGTGAGAGATGAAAATATGGCTTTGATTTTTCTCTCTTGATAAATGTTGTTTCTCTTAATGTTTCTTGTTCATAAAAGTGTTGGAAATCCCTCTTTATAGCATAGAAATGGGTTATATTTGTTTGGAGCTGATTGGGATGGAAAATGACCATTGAAACCTTAAAATTGTGTGTAGGAATTTCAGCTCAAGTAGAAGTATCAATAGTATTGATACTTCTTTTTATAATTTTTGGAAATTTGACAATTGAAAATTCAAGTATAAATACCGATATTGATACTTTACTGCCTTACAAAGTTTGTTTAGACATTATTTACCTACCTTATGTTTCTTTTTAAAGTATGGATACTATATGAATACTTTTTTTATGTTTTCTCAAAAAAAAATTTGGTCATTTCAAAATGAGTTTAGATATTTGCGTGTAAAGTTCATTAGATGTTATTTCACAACGTGTTGATACCTATCTTAATTTTCTTTTAAAAGTGCTTTTCTAGGCATTTCAAAATAAGTTTGAACTATTCTAAAATATTTTAAACATAAGTATACATTCAAGAACATGTAATTTTGAGAAAACTTAAGGGTTAAACATATTTTAGTAATTTTCAAATATTTGAGGAAATGAGATAAGGAAAAATACTTTTAACTTCAAACTAACTAATCTTAAGATCTATTATATCAAAACTATCTTAACATATTGAATGCAAATTCAACAAATTAGAGCGAGGACAATTGTTTGGTTTGGAATTATGATTGAGTCATTGGAATGAGTCGTTCACTTGACTTTTTCATATAGTTATCACCAAATAACCAATAAATTAAGAGTTACCACTAATCTTTTTAGGCTAAGTGTGATTAGCCACCTATTCAAATTCATCTTTTGAGGGTTACAAAACCCTCAAAATAGATTACAAAGTCTATTTATAAACCAGAGGGAATTTAAGTTCAAGAGTTGATTACGTGTAGAGAAGATGGGCAGCCCGCAACACCTATAATCAGTAACTTTTAATCATATGTTATTCTTAATCTTGATATAATTGATTTTAATATTAAATATATTTAAGCATGAGGCTTAATTTTCCTAAACTTATTTCCATTGTTCATAGATTAAAATGAGAAGTTATGGTATTAGAAGATGTAAGTTGGGAGATTATCCCCATAACTAACTTATTTTCCTGTGGTATTTACATTCCTTATTAACCTTTATCATTTTCATCAGGTCGTAGATATAAAATGAGATTGATGTGTTTTGATTTCTAATGGATTCCTACTCCGTAAATAAGTACCTAAAACATAAACGTTCTTTTTATAGGATAGGAAAATGTTGCAAACTAGCAAAATAAATTATTCTATGAAAAAATAGAGAGAATGATTAGAGCAGGCCTTGAAGAACAAAGGTGATTATAGGTGGTGATGGTGAAGGTGGAAGGTTAATAAAGACAGTGGAAAGTGTACTACTAGGAGTAATCCAAAGAGAATTGCAAATAGATGCTTAAAAGTCAAAAGTTTCTGGAATGATCCCAAATGAAACTCTTGGACATCTATTTATAGTCCTATCAAAGGAAGATACAAAAAAAAGTAAAAAGATTTCTTATGTGAAAGTTTTATCAACCATAAGTAGTGGTGAATTATCAATGGTGGTGATTTAAGTGTAAGTTACATGAGGTTACAACCTAATGAGTGTTTTAGCCATAGGTAGTAAAAAAAATTACACGATAGCACACTTAGGAGTCCGCTTTTTGTTCAACAAGAACAAAAAACACTTTGTTCCAAGGAAAGGTTAAAAAGAAAAATCCTTAACAATCTTCATATTAAGTCTCCAAGGCAGGCTTTCTGAGACATCCTAAAAGTTGAGTGAATCTAAGAATCTTGCATCTTTTTAAGGTTAATGTCACAATTGACCTTGCAAGCTGCCTTCTAAATCATCATTTTCACATGCTACACAAGTTGCTAGATAGAATAGGGCACAGAGTGCTAAAGCACTAGAGGAGTGATACATTGGAGCACTGAAGCTTTGGCAAGTCGGACTACTAAAAGAACAGAGCTTTGGAGTGTTAGCACACTAAAGCTCTAAAGTGCTACAGTGCATTCAACATTTAAGATGTGCTTGGATAAAATGTTTGGAATAGAGATTTCTTTTCAATTAAGGATTTTAAAATCCAAAAATAAATTAATTGTTTGATTAAAAAGTAAGATAAAATTTCTAAATTTATGGGGAATTTTAAGAGGGGATTTTTGAACACCACAAATATCCTATTGAAATTCCACATAAATAGTGTTTTTTTTTTTAAAATTTCCCCCAAATCTTAGTTTACTCTCACATGGCCTATTATATAATCTAATATTCAAAAAACAAAATACCATTTATTTAGCTCAAATCTATTTTTTAATATTAATAATATATATGCATTTTTTACAATTCTAATGATATCCATTTTGAACAAATATATATATATATATATGTATTTTTATTTGTAATATTATTATTATTTTTATAATAATTCTTTATCTCATGAAATTCCAATAGCTTAAATTCTTTTCTAACTACTATTTATTCAAATGAAACAATTACAAATGCTAGAATTTACATTTTAAAATACATTCATTTCAATTTTACTCAAAATTTTAAACTTACTTACATCAAGAAACTCTCAATGTTTTCTGTTATTTTTCTTCATTATTTTAATTTTCTTTTTCAAACTTTTATCACTCTTAGCTCCTATCTCCAATTTTCATGATGCATATTTTGCCCGTTCTCGAAAGATTAAACCAAGTGAGGTTTAGATGGGAAAAACTTTGTTTACTCGATCCATTGGGCTTGAAATCTAATTTTGTATTTAAAATATATTAAAAAATTAAAAAATTATATTGATATTTATATTTTTTATAATTAAATTTAAATAAAAGTACTTTTTATTAATTAAGTAATTATCTAATTTAATTTTAGTCGAATACAATTTAAAAAAATTTATTCTAAACTCGACTCAATTTAAGCTAAGATTCAATCTGACTCTTAACGATGTTATGTCTAATTGTTGATACAATGAAAATGAAAATTTTTAATTTGCTCTAAAAACTGCATTAAAACATGTAAATATTATCTATTGATTTGGCATGAACTCGGGACCAATGGAAAAAAAAAATTCCCTTGCACGCAAATATATAGGAATGAACTTGAAATATAATATTTGCTTGTTGCTACGATGCATTTACTTGGGCTACAACCTAAATGAATCAATGTCTATAATAAACTTTTGAGTTATAGCAGATTCACTACAATTCCCTCCATAGAAAATTTCAACAAATACACCAATGTCTACTTACATTTGACAAATGGATCAAATAAAGGGCCATGTTTTTTAATCATTTCTTCCCTGCATCATTTTTGAAGCAAACAATGGTGTTTCAATCATTGTCTTGTGACTAACGAGTGGAATTGTCCTAGAAATATAGGCTTTTCTGTGAGTTTACATTGGTCCGATGGGATGTAAAAAAAAAAACTTCTATTGTTTAAATTTGATTTGAAATTTTGTTTTGCTTTTTAAAACATATTAAAATATTAAAAATTTTATATTTATTTTATATATTTTTATAATTAAATTTAAATAATATTTATTTATTATTTAAATAATAATTGAAGCTAAGCCGATTTGGATTTCCTTGAATCTATTTAACCTCTAATTTTCTTGGTAGTACCATTGATAGAACATACACTTTACTCAACTTGCTCCTCGTTTCTCTCAGATTTGGCACAAAAATACTTAACAAAATTTTTGTTTCAAGCAATAATAATAGGTTTCCCTGTGAAGGGAAAGATGTCTAAAAGTTTTTGTATATGCTGTGCTATCATCGTGACAACAAGCTTTAATTCTAGAATTTCTGGGCATTGGGCATTTTGGCAAAAATCAAGCTCAGGCAACATGCTAAGATTTCGGAGATATAATGGTCTTTTTGATTGAGCTTTTTGAACTCAACACCAAGATTTCCGACTATGATTTTCTACAATGTCAATTTCAAGCCTTCCAAAGTAGGGCTGAGCAAAAAAAAAAAAAATCAAACTGTAATGTTCCATTTGATTATGGTCCAAATAATAATTAAATATATTTTATTAATTTTGGTATTTGATTCATAGGTTAAAAAATTGCAATTATCCAAACTAAATCGATTTCTTTTTGTTATTACATTTGAATTAGTTTTTAATTTTATATAATGTAAAAATAAATATTTTATTCCTAAAATAGTAGGAAAAAAACTTAAAAATACTATGAAAAGACATTTTCAATGATTTCCACTTTTTAATTAATTTTTAATTAGTTTTTAGTTTTTTGTAAATTAGTGAGAAAAACTTTAAAATATTGCAAAAAATATATTTTTAATTAAAAAATTGATGAACCAAACAAATATGAGCTGATGGAATTTTGTTTGATTGATTAGATTAATATGATAATTAGTTTGGTTTTGGTGTAATTCGTAAAAAATCAAAATACTACACATTAACATTAATTTTTTTAAACTGAACCGAATCATTATCAGCCGTCCAAAGAGAGGCTAAAACTCCGGGGCAATACATTGATAGCAGTAATCTGTATGGCAGCAATCAGAGCTATTGGCAATAACTTCTATTTCTTTCTCTTCCTCTTGTTATTGATTTCACTAGCTATTCTACCCAACCAATGCTTTGCCACCGCTTCAATATGGCAAAGCCAACTCAACATGAAATTAATCTGATCTGAGTTAATATCAATCTCCAACTCATCTATTTTAGAACATTAAAGAATCTCCAACTCATCTATTGTAGAACATTAAAGAACCTCACAGTCTGAGAAAAAGTCTCTCTTTAAACCAAGTACTAGGCAACTATATAGTTTTGACTTTTTATTTTTTTTAAAATACTCGTGTCCAATATATGACCCTCTAAAAACCCCCATATATATGGAAAAAGTAAGAAAAAAATTAAACATACCTACATCAAATACATACCCATATCTGACACTCACGATCGAGTTTGAGAACTTAGCTAGACAGCACACATCAAAAGATTCATAGATCCTTTAGAAAAGTACTGACAAGGAAATGCTGACTTTCAAGAATATGACAAAAAGCTAGTTTTTAAGTTAAAGGGCAATGCCAATTGCTTTCTTTAACCTTAGCTAATAGACAATGCTAATCCTTATAAATAACACTTAGATAATTTAGAAAAAAGAAGAGGGAAATGCTAAACCAAAGAAATATTTAAACAAAATTCCATTCAACAGAAGGAAAGCTATGCTATCTAGGAATTTAGGGAAACCCATAATTAAGAGTACCAAATTCAAAGCTGTATTTAATCGCAGGAATGTAATGATCTAAAGTGAACCCAAGTTTAGGAAAGTTACAGCAATAACTGTAAATTATTAGCATTATGCTTGAAACAGCATCAGTGAAGTGAAGGATTATAACCCTCCACCTTCCCCCAAGAGAAAAATAAAAGAAGAAACTTAACTACTTATATCTTTAGGGTGATGAGTTTCAATAATCTCCATTTCTGCTGCTGGGGAGTTTACTGTGGATGAAGAATCTTGAGCAGAAGTTTCCCCCACAGAAGAATGAGTAAATTTGCACAGCATATTCAACAGAATATGATTCTTTATGGTAATAACTCATTTTTTTTAATATAGTAAATCCAACTAATTTTTTAAAAACTTTTATAAGTAGAACCAAATATTGACTAAACTTCCACATTAACAGTTCTTAACAAATAAGACTTAGTTATTCCAACTTTACTAGAAGTTACAGTAGTTGTCTGTGTTCACGTAAGTGCTCTGTGCACAAAAGAAGTAAATACAGATTATGGTTGGAATCCAATTGTATAGGGACTCGTTGTGCCAAGCATTGAATATACTATTTAATAAGGGAATTGGGCATAAATAAGATAGGATCACAAGAACATAAATCTTTCCCCAGCTTTTATTTTTTATTTGTAATTTGTATAAGACAAATATTTCACATTTATTATGATGAAACTGAATTTATGATATTAATTCGTTGTAGTATTAGATTACTATTAGTTGTTAATCACGCCTTATTGAATCCTTTCACCGTGAAGTTCTAGGAATTACAAAGGAAACTTTGATGTTAACTTTAGGTATGTCTAGCGCTTTATTGAGTCACTTTGTTAATTCTTTTCCTTTATGATTTTCATTTTTAAGATATAAGTTATCCTAGTCACCAGAAAAAAAATCTCTTTACATACAAAAAGGATTATTGATCATATTGGACTATCTAAAATATAATGTTTCATCTAAATAAAGTGGAGAGGTTTTTCCTTCTTTTTTATGTAATGCATGTCTTCTTGTCAAAAATTCTGCAATTGGTGATCACGCTGCAAGGGTTAGAGCATGAAAAATCTAAAGATCCAGTCAAACTTATTCAGACATGACATACAATTTCCTAATGCCGTTACAATAAATCAACAAGAAAATTAGGTCCTTACTTGACAATTAGTTGCTGCTATCAAAGGACCAGAACATAGCACCGATTAGAGAATCATTTTTGGTAGCTAAAGTAATCGAAACTTGAAAACCATTTTCATCAGCAGGGTTTAAGGCTATGGAGACATGCCCTAACAGGGATACTGTTTCATACCAACCCTGCAAAGGAAACAAAAAAAATTGTCAAAACCAACTATCATCGAATAAGAAACAAGGTGCTTTGAGAGCTCTAGAAAAAATGTGGTATAAGAATTTAGAAGCCTCACAAATTTCCAACAAATATTGAGTAAGCATATTTAGAAGATAAAAGATTAAGACATAACAACTGAAAAAGTAGAAAGGAAATCATATTTTATCATTTCTCTCATAAGCTGTAATTACCGTTCACAAGAAAAGCCATGAAAGATAATTTCCACCCAAATTAATGAAAGTAATCAAAGTCTATGGGGAAAAAGAAGAAAAAGTTATATTAACACATTTGACTATGAAAATAAAGTAAGAAGAGAAAGATGAATTGAAGTGCAAGAAAAAGGACTCGTTAAACACCATTGCTAACTAATGTACAGTAACATTATTTTTATTAGTAAAAGTATTAGTATTAGTACTGTTAGGAGCCATTGCATTGCATCTGTAATTGCATCATTTATAGAAGCAAATGACAGACAATGAGTGGATCCTACACTAGTTATCAGCAAAACATAAGCACCACTAAGCTCTCTCCAGACTAAGAAATAAGGGTATCAGGCTGGTGACTTTCTAAAGATTAATACTGTAAAGTTCCTATTCTAATAAACATAAGGTAATCTCGTATTTCAAGTCTAACGTTAGGCCTCTACTACTCAACTATATAGTTGAGTACCATGACTGCATCGTGATAGAAGGAAATCAGGATAGTCATGTTAAAAATAAGATAACCCTATCTGCTAGCCAATCTTGATTATACCAAGAACACTTGAAAGCAGAAAAGCACAAAGGTTTATCACATAATGCTCTATTACTAGCTACGCAAGGTCTAAGCACCACTAAATAAGGCAGCCCAGCAGAAAGCCTATAAAAAGACAAATGGTAACTCAATTAAAAAAATCATTTTCCTACACTTTCTTTCCCACGTCTCTCCCCCATCCATTAAAAAAACTTCCCTACTCTATTGATAGCTAGATAGAATTAGCTTCAGTAGAAATAAGTAATTCTGTAATAGTCCTCATACTGATTTTAAATGATGCTACTTTAAACGTGGCATATCAAAATAGAGCAAGCTGCAGTCATAAAAGCAATTGAAAAATGCTTACAAGGATTTTGAAGGGAATAGGAAACATTCTCAAAAGAAATGAAATGCACCAAAGTTATAATGAAACATAGGTCCTGTCCAGGACTTCATTTAAGCAAGGAATTATAATATCACAAAAGCCATATATATGGCACAAGGCAGAAAACAATATACCAGATATTACTCAGACAAAAAGATAGTCCAAACAACTATTAAAACCTTAGAGGGGCATTAATGTTTCTAGAATTAGGCTTACCCTTAGCCAATGCAGTGGTCCCCAATAAACCCTCTTATGCAACAGTCCAAAATGAAACACTCCTCACCATGAAGACTAATTTAATGACAGCATAAATATAAAATCACCACTTTTGAATCTAAGCAAACTATTGCATTCCTTATTCTATTATTTCTTCTCCCTATTACAAATGATAAGGCTTTCCTTTCTCTCTCCCCATTAAATATTATTTTATAGCATCTATGAATGCTTAGAATTAGGCTTACCCTTAGCCAGGCCAGTGGTCCCAAATAAACCCTCTTATGCAACAGTCCAAAATGAAATACTCTTCACCATGAAGACTAATTTAATAGCAGCATAAATATTAAATCAACTTTTGTGAATCTAGGCAAACTACTGCATTCCTTGCACTATTCTTTCTACTTCTCCCCATTACAAATGATTAGGCTTTCCTTTCTCTTTCCTAATCAATATGATTATCAAGCATCTATGAATGATTATATGCAATTATATGCAGGTTTTTTCTAGTATGAATGATTATATGCAGGTGTTTTCCAGTGCGGTGAGAAAATAGAGCATTTCATAACGCCTAACGTACTATGTGCCATATCATGAGATCAACCAAGAAACAGTGAGTTAAAAATGTGTGTAGAAAATAGTTTCAATATCTCAAAACCAAAATCCAGACAATACCAATTGATGATCTCCAATTAGTCCACATAAGTATTGAAGTATATAACTAGCATAGGAAGGTACCGGTGATCTTAGCTGCTAAATTCTTGGTGGCTGTACCAAAGGACCGAAATCAAATCCTGCCTTCATCAGGGATGGGTGGGTGTCATGGAAAGGAAAGGACTATTATCTATTCTATAGCCTAACTATACCAAACACATGTTACGACTAACATGGAACCCCAAACACATAAGTGCACTAACCATAGGGCCTTTCATCTAGTGTTCAAATTATGTATCCCAAAAGGAGTGGGCAGCTGCAGTCTTACAGCTCAATGAACCTTCCTTAATCACACATAGCATCAAAAAGAGAAAAATAAATAAAATAAAAATATGTAGTAAAAAGGGCAAAGAAGAGGACGAAAATTTGTATTGAAATAGTAGAATTTAAAAATAACATCATGAGAGTGAGGGAAAAAATGAAAAGGAAGAAAAACCCTATAGGAAAATAGTTTAACTTACAAAACCTTAGGTTAGCAGAATAGAGTTAAAGGAGCAGGGACGGAAGGGTAAGACCAAGTTTGTGAGCAACTTAACCTTTTTTGGATAAGTGGTTAGCAACAAACTTATTTAAATCCTCCAAGGAACCCAAGTTGGCAGGGAGCTAATCTTTTGCCTTAATAAACTAGCTTAGATAAGAATCACCATTCAATTATCTCAAGTATAAAACACTAATAATTGAAAATTATCACTAAAAAATGCTATTGATTAAATTGGTCAAGGAATAAGTAAATAAACAAGCAAAAGAAATTTACTAGATTACATTTCATTCATTTACACCTCCACTCATCGTTAACTAGTGCTATGCATAAAAGCAAACAACTATAGCATCACATAAGAAAAATACAAAGCACTTGAAGAATGGTGAACACAATGAGTTGCTAATATGCAAAAACTCAAAATACATAAATAAGGTAAGAGAAAATACAGTTAAATGATACAATTTGAGATCTCACCTCATATGTAGAAATATTACCACATCGAAGAATGCTAGCATGAGCAATACATCCAATAGCAGAAGAAATGTAACAGTTACAAAAGCAACTGTTGTAAAATAAAGTTATCTTTGCAATTATGTCCTACAAGTATAAAAAAATGTTCTCATCATCATAAGTAACCTTCATTTAATAAAAAATTGGATTAAAAAAATTACTATAAATCTTCCCTAGAAATTAATTATTTAATAAGTAAACAAAATAATTAACGTAAAGTTGTTAAAAGCAGCTTCATGGATACATAACTTACCTCCCCTACGCAGATTGTAATTGAACATGGATGAAATTCTCCTCTAATTCTATTCAGATCAAAACCCTCTGCAAATATCATACTCCATATGTGTGAAAATAATACATAAACCTTATTAATTATAACTTTCAGAAATCAAATATAACATTAGTACGTTAGTAATTAAAACATCAATTCTTTTTCATTTTCTTTGTATAATCTCATTAAGAAATGGATTAAATTTGAAGCATGGTTCACATTTAATCCTTATCTAGTAAATATTGCTTGGTCTAAACGAAAATCTGATTTACATGGATTTGAAAAGTATTCGGTAGATACACAATGAAAAGATTCAGAGTTTGAGAAGTTTTCATTATGAAAGACAAGTTTGCTTGGAATTCCCTTTCTTTTCCTTTTCTTGGTAATCAACCTCTCTTTTTCTTTTTCTTTTTGGTGTTCATCCAAGCTAAAAGGTGCAGGCGACCTACTTTCCCTCTCGTCCGTAAAATCCTATGCTTCTATAATACATAGATAAATAATATAGTTAAAAGGAAAAAAAAGATAAACAAAAATACAAATGAAATATCTAATCACACTTACTGATAAATAAAATAAAAAATGATATTAAATGTCTAATTCTTTGAAGTTAAAATACTATGTACTGATATGTGCGCATAACCAATAGCACCACTACAATTCAATTTTTAGAGTGGCATTTATGGCAATTACTATTTACCAAAAACTGATAATATTCCAGATTGCATTTTTTATTAAACTTCTATTAATATAGCATAAGACAGCAAAATTATAAATTTCTCTTTCTCTATTTCATTATTTAAAAATACAAAAGGACTTATTTAGTACATTTTACCTCTAATGTCAAGTCATATGTATATTATCCATCTTCCATTTCAATTAGAAAAATCTTTAATTTTTTTCTGCATCTACTATATTCATTTGAAATCAATACACTAAAAAATTATAGAAAGAAAACCTAAACATGTTTAAGGAAGAAATAAAAACTCAGCAATCAGCAAATATATGGTAACCATATTAAAATAAAAGGTTTAAAAGGTAGCATTCTTTACCAGCCCCATGTACGTTATGTTTTGGATTCAAACACTCAGAAGTAAGCAAAACCCACTATTCTTCCAATCATCGCCAAGAAAGGCACTCCAAAATACGTGTGCATACTTTGTACCGCTCACATTACTCAGCATGGACAATCTCAGCAATTAACGTTTTCACCTAAAATTGGCAAAATGATAAGCACATGGATCAATGCCAATTAGGCATCTTAATGGTCAACGGACGTTGCGATTACAGCTTATATCTCTTCATAGGTAGTGACTACATATACTGGTAGCTTGCAATATTGGTAGAAAATGAATTAATGATTAAAAATACATTAAGCTAAACAAAAAATAAGGGAGAATAATCACCTTTGTAAGATTAGATGCGGTAAAAAAAGAAATGAAAAAGATTTAACACTAATTACATAGACAGATGTTCTTTTTCTTGCAAACTTTACCTCTGAATTAAAACTCCACTAACAGATTTCTAAATTTTTATGTTAGAAGTCCTGTTCAACATTGTTAATTAGATTGAAAAGGCATGCAGGACTTCAAAAAAATATTTTGGCATAATTTCACATTACTAAACTCAACTCAACTAAGCCTTAACCCAACTAGTTGCATAAGCTAAAATGAATTCTTTTTATTCGCTCAATCCAATGTTTTGTCGAAGGTATTGAGATATCTATTCCATCCTAATTACATCATCCTTTGTAATTCATAGGTATACTATGTCCTTTTCTTTCCTTCAACATATATCAAAATAATCGTCCATGCAAACCGTATTTTCACTTTTGCACCCCAAATGTCCATGTTAACTTTATCATTATTTCTTTGCTATCCTACACTACTCCCCACTAAACCCTCTCCCTACCCAATCACCACCAATACCACATGTTTGTAAGTGCATGCATACAAAAGTAAAAAAAATTGGTTTGAATGATAGCACAAAACATTTTAATTTCTTTTTTAATCTCTATTTGCTCCAAAAAATGCTTATATTTCCCTACAAAAATAAAAGCATAAAATTAAGTTTCTGATATCCAAAATCCCATTGAATTTTTATTTTAATTATATCCAAAATGCCACTGAGAAAGTCTTTGAATATCTAGAAATAATTACAAAAATCAACTTAGCATAATAGTTGATAAAATCTAAGTCCCCCTTGTGGCTATATGTTTAAGTTATCCATCTGGATAACTTTCCTGCATTGTAAGAGTCACAATTTCCTATTTCATAATGACTAAGATTAAAAGTTCATAATAGGAATTATAGTCAATTCATTTAATTCCCTATTGACAGCTACACCAAGATTGCTACAATGATAATTATACACAAGACAATACAAATGTTATACATTTGCCTATCATATTCATAAAAAAAATAAAAAGATACCATTAGGGAACACATAGTTTATAAATTGAAAATATTCTATTAATGAACTTGAGGCTTAGTTGAAATGGTTCACCCATTTCCTTTAGAAGTAGAACTTGACAAGGCTAAGGTTTAATCACCAGTACTTGCAAATTCTATTTCCCTAATTTTTCTTAGGCCTCAGCATCTTTTTGTACTAAAATAAAACATTCAATTAATGCGCTCATAACTTTTAACCGAAACCATCCACTATTTTGAAAAATGTATAGAGGAAAATAACTAAAATAATAATGTGTGATGTAATTTTCTTTATAGGAACTCACATTCAATTATGAAAATAGGTTTCTACCTTCTTTTCTAATTAACAGCAAACTCACCATTGTTAGAATCTATTGCTATACAATATACATATATGATCATACAAATGTACAAATTCCAAAATTTATGATTTTGGCTCTCATAAACACAAATTGTAATAATGATGGGCGTCTTGGAAAGTAATGATAAAAGAACAAAATATATGCCTAAGTTTGTTATTAGTTTTTTCAACATCAACAGAATTTACATGTTCACATAAGAAGGATTCTTCCCCAAATTAGAGATTCAAAGAAAAGTTAAATAAAAATGTACCAATTATTGCCATTTTTTTCCTTTAGGTATCTTTCATACAAAGTTGGATACGCATCTAAAAAGCAATTCAACAAAATCTTTTATTCATTGAATTTATTTAAAAATAATCAAATTCAAAGAGAAACACCAAAAATAAAAGAAATCCTAACTCTTGACAACCAATTTTAATGAGAATTTCAAGCATTATAAAAAAAACAAATTAATAGAATCATAGAATTCAAAGTGAATTAGCAAAAAATTAAGAGAAAAATAGAAGGTTGAGACTGAGAATCCTTTATTTCAACTAAGACAAGAGGGTCTATCTTCTTTTTTTTAGGCTGTCTTTTCACTTATTATTCTCAGGAAATTTAAAACTTGCATTTATTCAAAAATAAATAAATAAATAATATGGGCTAGGTCGATATACATTTGAATTTACCGAAGAAGCCCAAAACTAAACTAATAGTGGATGATGTCGAGATTCCATGAAAGAAGTACTGCATAGTTAAAGATGGAGAGGCTTTGATCATAGTCCTCCCAATCTACTTTATCTCATAGATATTTGTGTTTATGAAGCTTGGAAATGTAAAAAGTTGGATACATTTGCTAGGGAGTTAATATCTGTATGTATTATCCTTAATGGAAGGCAAGGTAGTCCAAGTTTTGAGGAAAAGTTTTTGGTGGAGTTCGCATAATCCCCTTCACTACTCAATGATTATATGGAATGGATGATCATAAGAATCTATGAAACCATTCAAACATAGCATCCAAGGGTTGACCTATCAATTTCAATGAGTCTAAAAAATTTATGCATAAATTTAAACTCAAATTTAATTTAATCTGATTACATTAAAAAATTCCAATAATTTCGATCTGAAATCATTCAAACATAAAATGATTTATAGTGATTCGAACTCGAAATAATCTAAATAGAAAATAATTTAAAACATTAACCTAAAAGTATCCCAAACCTAAATTAATTGTTTTTTTTTTTAGAAATATTAATCTATAATATATATATATAAACATAAATGCGAAAAATCTTTGATAAAAATAAATATGATTGTTCATAATATTTCTAACTTACCACTTACATAATATTGTATTATATATTATAAAATTTATCTAATAACAATATTTATAGTATTAATTGATTAAATGATTAAAATATGTTAAATAATATAGAAATAATTCTATTTATAAAAGCTACATCTTTGATCTAAAGTTATTTTTTGCACGTGACTTACCTTTGAGCTAAAGTTCTTTCTTATTTGGAGAATGTTATTCGATTAATTTTTGAATATATATATATATATATATATGTATTCATAAATTTTAATTGATATCAATTTATGCAACTTGAAAAGAGTCACTAGCATATTTCCTTAATTAATTTAATTTGCCTATATGAGCGGAGATTTTCAAAGCAGTATATTTCAAACTTTGAGTCTCCTTTAATTCAAAAAAAATTAAAAAAAAAACTCTAGTTTTCATGGGAGTAATTGATAAAATGAAAAAGGTTTTAAAATTTATGTACCTGACAGATGAATCCACAAATACCTAAAGTCCAGAGGTTTATTGAGAGATGTCATAATAGTCCTCTTAAATTGTCTAATGTTTAGCCATTGTTCCTAGTATCTTTTAAGCTGTATATTTCTTTTTCTTTCTTGTTTATGTTTTAGGGATTTTTTCTCTTGTATTAGAGTTTTGCTTTTTTATTTTAGGATGATCAAGTTAGAGGATATGGGTCATTCCATTTTACCTAATTATGTTCATTCTTTGGAATAAATGTGTGTTAGTATTTATTTACGGATAAATTTTATTTTTGTTAATAAATCATCTCGCTTTCACTTTTCTTGGTACAATTGGGTTGGTTTAATTTGGTTAATTATTTAGAATTTGTTGGTTAAAATCCTATGTTGATGATTTATATGAGTACATAATTTTTTTTTCAATTTTCATATAATGTAAATTGCTTTAATTTTTCTTCCAATTTCTTTCACTAATTTGATTGTTGAAAATCTCTGCAGTTCATTAAGTATAATTGTTATATTTATTGCTTTCCAACTTCTTATTATTATTTTCTTCAGGTATGTTCAATTTACTATCTCTCAATTCAACTTTGTTATTCCAAATTGATCTCTTCACATTTCTTTTTAGCCATATGGTGCTACCTTACACTCATAGGGACGATGTCAGAGGAAAGAGATAACAAGGTAATGAGGAAATACAATTTGTATTTTTATATTATGAGAATATTAGTATTTACCTTCTATTAACCATATCCATTTTTGTATATTTGTTTGGAATTAATTTATATTTCTTGAAACCTAAACAAGTCACCTGGTAGTATCACCACACGAATAATAAGGTCTTAAGTAATCATGGGAGAGAAGAAGAAATAGGGTAAAATCTTTTAGCTTCATTGAGTTAGAGAAGCTCAATTTACCTCTAAAGACTTATGTGCCATTGGAACTTTACTATATCTGTTTACGCTAAAAACCTTTTAGTTGTGTCCTTTTATTTTTTTATTTAATTTTTTTTGTTTTTGAATTTAATGTTTTTGAACTGAGTTATTGTATTTTTATAAACTTACTTTATGTAGATTTTAAAGCTTATGTTTTTTGTGACTTTCTCGACCTCATATAAATTCATGTCCTTACTATGGTAGTCATGGCCATGCATAGGGAAGAACAAACAAAGTAATAAATATGTTTTTCATGGTTTCTTTTAATCAATTGAGAATCATTAATCGTGAAATTATAAAATTATTTAAAATGAATCATTTAACAAATTAAAATATAAAAATGTACCATATCACAAGCAATGTGCGTGACATAAGAAGTAGTTTAATAAAAAAATTAACGAGGACAACATTATTGATTTATTTTAATTTTATAAATTTAATTATCTCTTAAAATCTATTTTTCTTTACAATTACAATTTATATATGTTTTTATTATCTTTTTTAATTATAATTAAAAATATATTATTTTTATAGTTATAATTGAATTTTAAAATTTACATTTACTAATTAATATAGAGTACAAATAAAATTTTTTATTTTTTAAAAATAATAAAATAATAAAAAAATCAATAATTATTATTTTAAAATAAAAATAACAATGATTCAATAAAACTATATGTTATATTATTTGAAATAATTTTATAATATATTTTAATTTTAAACAAATCAACATATTTTATATTAGGTATGATAATCTGATAATAAGATTTAATATAAATTATATTTTTATTCTCACTTTGTGTACATATGATTTGTAATAAATTATATAATGTGCCAAATCCTATCGACCTTCAAGCACCTCTTCGATCACTCAGTAAAATTAGATTTTCAAAAATAACCCTAGAATCTTTTCTAAGTTTGAAAATAAGATCTATAGCCACCTTTTGTTATCAAGCTGTTGAAATCCTTTTTTTTTTTTAATTTAGAAACTAAAAAAAAGGGTAAAAACCCCTTAAACTGAAAACTTAAAATCCTAAAGATTCTCAATAACTAAAAAAATCTCTCTTTACTAATTTTTTATCTCTTCGTAATTGTTTTTTGATGATGATTATTATGTATTTAACTAGGAATTAGAATAAACATTTTAAGCTTTATTAAATTTGATTTTTTATCTAATTCTAACTCTAAAAGAAGTATTTTCATCTCAGATTCAAAGATTATTTTTGGTTTCAAAATTTGGCATCTTTATTTATTTTATTTTTTTATTTTGAAAAAAAATGAAGGAAAATAAAACAAAAATAGAAAAAAAGAAAAAATAATAAAAATAAAATAAATAAGATCTAAATTGGTTTCAGAGCCCAATTCCAGAGTTTAGGAACATAATTTGGGTTAAAAAAGGCAATATTAAACTTAAAATCCAAAAATAAAATCTATAACAATAATCCGAAGTCCGAAAGTAATTCGAACTAGGATCAATCTATAAAAAATGGTTACAAATCCAAAAATCCGCTTTAATTTTGAATTCGACTTAAATAATGTTGATCATGATTAAGATATTTTGCACGAGAATAATCTAATAATCAAACACTATTTAATCAGATTTTACCTAATAATTATTTAAAAGACCCCATAGCAAGTTGAATGTTTACAATATTTTATCTTTCTATATATTATTTAAAATAAATATGTTTTTCTAATTTTAAAAGTATAATATTTTCTCATGAAATGTAATACATAAAAAGGGAATTAATTAGGATATTGTTAGTTTATCTTAACAATTGATAAATTGCGCTATAATAATTTTTTTAATCATTTTATTTAAATTAAGACAATATCTTATTTATATACATATATTTTGTGGAATAAATGGTTTTTAATTTCAAATGTATAATTTTTTGAGTCCGACGATGTGTGAGATTGGTTTAACTTTAGATTAATTTATCTAGTTATATTTTGGTTAATTAGTTTGTTTGATTATAAGTGATTTAGTAATTAGTTTGAGCCTATTAATTCTTATATATGAATGTACTTGATTATAATTATAATTTAGTATACTTGTAATTTAAAAAAAATTGATTGATATTTATTAATGTACTTTTTTTTATTAATGATTTTTGGACTTGTTAAAGATTAATTGAAACTGTTATTTTTTTAATTATAACCAAATATAAATATAATATATATATATAAATTATGAAAGAAAAGAAAATTAAAAAAATAGTTAAAACTTGATTCGTATGTCTTTTCTACTTAGACTGGAATCTCAACTACCTTTTCTTCTTTGCCTAGAATATCGATTACAGTATAAAAAAGGATAAAAGGCCAGAAAAAATAGCATTTGGCTTCTTTTTAGGTGAAAAATTTACTCTTTTGATAAATAAGAACTTAAATTCCAAAAAAGATGAACAAAGTTCTTTATGGAAAATTTGCATCATATAAGTTTTGCCGCCACTCATACCAAACCAAAAAAAAAAAAAACTAAAATTTGATGAACTCATAAAATGCCATTTAATGTAAAAGGTGATGAAAGTTGTTTATGACTTATGTCGTATGCCATGCAAGATTGTCAATGTCCCCATCCAATTCTAATGTACAATTTTTTCTTCACTTGCTTCCATATTCTTGATTAAGTATTTATTGCTTGAAAAACCAGGTTGCAAATAACAAAATATGTTAGATATAGATTTTAAATAGAGTTGGCAAACGAGTGGGTTTGGATTAGACTATCTTTGAATTTAGGTTATTTCAAAACTTAGATTCATTTCGAATTTGGATCATTTCAAGCTCGAATACCTTTGGATTCATTTTTTTTAGTGAGGGCTATCCTAAGCTGGGATCATTTTAGTTACGAGTTTTTTCAGGTTAGAATTATTTTGAATCTGAATTGATTCGAATTTGGGTGGGCTTAGATAGATTCAAGAAATTTGGAAGTTTGTAAGTTAAAAATAATTTTTTTTAATTTTGATTGTAATAATTAATTTTAATTTTATCTAGAGAGAAAATAACTAAAATTAAAATTTTAAAAATTAATAAGTATTTATATAAATATAAAATTATATAATAATTTTATTTATACCTATCCATATGTAAAATTGATATGAAATAATCAATGGCATGAATAATATCTTAAATAGTTCAAGTTTCATCTCATGATTTAGTATTGTCATAATTATAATATTTTAATATTGTGATAATTATTAAAATAATTTATTAAATGTATACATCACTTCTCTTCATACATGAATCAAGTTAATTTATTAAATTAAATGTATACATCCATAACAAAAGAGTTTTCCTTGAATACTATAAATAACCAACAGTTTAATATTTTCTCCACCAACATACACTTAAGGCAACTATTTAAAAAGTATAATTTTTAATGGATAAAATGTATTTCAATAAGTGATCAAGTGATGAGCAATATGTCTTTTATTATCAAAACCTAAGAAGAAAGAAGACAAAACAAGATAATTTGATTATGAGAGTATTATAAGTGCAGAACTCAACAACAAAAATGTGAAGCCAAGATAGTTATCTTTACAAGGTAATTATTCCAGCAATATGTTATGGATGCTTACACTGCTATGGGAAAAGATCACTTAAGATGGATTAGAAAAACTGTAAAACTTTAAATGTATTTCTATATCATTCAACATTGAGTAATTTTTATTTTCAAGTTTTACATAGATTTTTAGTCAATGTAAGTATGACACATTATTGAAGTGCAGTATTCTAGCATATACATATGAGTTTCTTCTTGAAAGAAATACATATGCGTATATATTATTTCTATTACTTTGACTTTAAACGTAAGATTTTTTTATAATAATAATAATATAATTTAAAACATAAAATGCATTACAAACCCATACAATGCATGAGTATGATACCTACTATATAGTATCAATGCACTGTATTTAATATTCTCTATAATTTTTAATATAATATCATTTAAGCTTAAATACAAAAATAAATAAATAAGTTCAATATTATATGTCTACTCATAGTTAAAATAAAAAATATTTTGTATTTTTTATACTTCTTATTATTTTCCAATTATTATATACTTGTACTTTTATTAGTTTTTATGATATTTAATATTGATAAAATTAATGATTACATTAGAATTTTTATTGTTTTATAAGTAAGCTAAAATAAATATCAAATAACACTAGATAAAGTATATATTGGGTTACAATTACAAAAATTATTAGAAAGAAACAAGTTATAAATAAACTTATAAATATTTATATATAACTTTTACTCTTATCAAGGGATGGCAATGGAGTGAGGGGGCAAATATTGCAAAATCTACCTCCGTCCCACTAGCGAACTGCTTTGCTCCACCACTCGCCTTGCCATACTATGGATGTTGAATTTTCAATACCACTAGAGCCTCCATGGATGTCTGATACATCTAACCTAGCCTTACCCTGTCTTGCCCCATTTATTTATACTTTTCAAATAATAAAACATACATTTGAAGAGAAAATGCATTTTTGTAGCATGCCTAAACATAAAATATAAAATAACAAAACATAAAATATGCATTATAATAGATATAATTATCCTTCTTAAAAAAAAAACTAAATACTTAAGGATAAAATTATAATTTCAATCCATAGGGTGGGGAAGGGCAAAGTAGGCAAATATCATATCACTTCATACCCACCTTTCAAACAAAAAACCTATTTCACCCTACGCCACCTCCATAATTCAAAATAAAAAAAAAAAACCTTTCCATTCGAAGCAAATTAATTTTGTCCATCAGGCGGTTTAGGTTTTGCCATCCTTACTCTTAGCCCATGAACTAATTGGGCTCCTATTTACTTAGTCCTACAATTTTTTTAATTTTTCTTTTGATTTTATTTTATTAGATTTTTTTAGTCTATTTATTATAAATTTTTAAGGTTGCATTTGAAAGTTTAGATTTCAAAAATAATATAAATTGTGTAATAAAACATATTAAATATAACATTCATGATTATTTTTCAAATTCTCTGATTTGTTAGATGCTTCTATGTGATGAATTTCAAATACTTATAAATACTTTTGAATTTGAAAATCATGTTTTTGTACCTTTCAAATATGTAATCATATCAAATCATAACTAATTTAATCATAATATTCATTCTTGTAATTTAATAGCAAATAAAATCCAAAGCTTCAAATTATATAATATTGATATAATTTTAATATTTGATTATTTTGAACAACATTAGATCATTAATTATTTAAATTACTTTATTAAATTATTTATTTATTTTTATATAATAAGTAATTTAATCTATTTATAACTTTTAATTTATTGTTCATTTGTTATTATATGAACTTACATTTTCTTGTTAGGATTTAAAATTCATCAAATTAGATCTATATCACATATAATAGAGTTGAATTTATTTTTGGATATGATTAGAGAATTTTATGAGGAACTTGATCTTCTTGATTATTGAAAAAAAATATATTTTTGATATCTCATTCTTCATTAATGACAAATAATATATTGATATTTTAGTTATTACCGTTACTTCTGTTGATTATAGTTATTAGAGTTATGAACAAGTTGTCTTACACCTTATGATACAAACATATTTAAGAATCGAGCAAACTTATTTGTTTGATTTTAGGAATTGAAAAATTATATTTTATTTATACATATTTTGTTTGAATGTTGTATTGTTTAATTTAACTATTTAATTCTTTTATCTTTATATTTTGATTTACAAGATAATATATTTATTTTCAAGTAAATTTAATATTTTATTTGTTTCAAATGCTAAGAGAAATATGATCTAAAGTTAAATTTGTTATACATTATTTTAGTATATCATAAAACATCAAGTTCAATCATAGGTTTAAATTATAATATTTTTTCATATATTCAATAATTATTGTATTAAAATTAGATTTTAAATGTGGAATAAGCATAACAATATATAGTACATGATATATATTATAATAAATCAAAGGATAAATTAATAATACTATTTTTTTAATTTTTTATGATTAATTGTTATAAATATAATAATGATAATAGTAAAAACTATTTGATTCATTTATAATATGATTCACATAAATTTTTTTTCATAATCTAATATAAAGATTCATTTATTAATTAATTTTTATTGATAATACATTATTAATATAATAATTATAAATAGCTTTTCATAAATTAAATACTTTTATTTTAGAAAAAAATTATTTATACTTTTATTTTAAATAAAATCATCTAATAATAGTTTGGGTTTTTTCGGTTATAAATTCACATTTTTACTTGTTTTGGATAGCATTAATTGCAATTTGCGTTTTAATGGGTTCAAGCATTTATAAGTTTCAGATCATGTTAGTTTTGGGTTTCTCACATTCGGATATATTTGGATCCGAATTTTATTAGATTCAAGCCTTTGAACTTTTAAGTAAATTCATATTGGAGCGGATTTGATCTCGGATTAGCTTAGTAGGCTTTCTAATTCAATCTTGCTTTGCTAGCCCTAATTTTAAACTAGTGAAATACAAGTACACCAAATTTTAAGCTAGTGCAGAACATTTACATTGTAAATTACCTTTTTTGTCTAGAGATTGGTGTATACACCTAATCTTTGGAATGGTATAATATGTCCTTCGATTCCCCTCATTCTTTTTTTGTCCTTTCCTTTTATCTTGAGCAATTGTAACCTTTTGGTTCAACTACAATTAATGATAAAATTGGATGGATGACCTGAAGTACTTTTTCTTCTTGTTTGTTCTTACTATTTTGAATGCTTATTATTGTTAGAGCTAATGATGGTGAAATAGGTGAATAAAAAGACCATTGAACTTGAAGCAAAATTTGAGATTCTTTATGTGTCAACAATTTTCTATATTTAAGCATCCTAATCAAAAGTTGGTTTATGAAAATATTATATAATTAAAAATCATCAATAGCATACAACAATATGACACTTACTTTTATTTTTTCTTGTAATGATGCAACCCTATCTCTTTATCAAATGATTTTTTATCAAATATGTATATAAAATTGGCTTGAAATGTAAGTGCACTTATACTAAACTTAGTCAAGCAAATAAAACTATAAACTTTACATTATGAAAACTATTTTTATAAACTTCAATAAAAAACACGAGAAATTAGAACTTTTAACTATCAACATCATTTCTAAAAGAAAAAAATAAGTATAATATGTAACTTACGCTTTTACTTTTAGGCCATCTAGCCTTATTATGGCCCGTCTTTTGATAAATACTACAACTTATTGCTTTTCTTGTTTTTAACAACCTAGTTTTATACTTATTTGTTTTATGATGATCAGGATTGGTTTTTTTGTCTTCTTAGCATCTTTTTAACAACTTGTTTGAACCATATTTCTTCCACTCATTTAGACTATTAATTGGATTTAAGGTGTATTTTTATGTCCTCATATTTTTATCTTAGTGGTACCAATCATGGATATAATCCTTTAGCTCCTCTTTATCGTCCCAAATAGCATAAATGGCATGACAACATGGTATGCTCGACAAATTCCATGCTTGAAATACATAAATTCTTTTTCTTCAAGTCAATTACATATGATTATTTCCTCTTTTAGTTTTATATTTAACATTGCCATTAAAATGCACATGCCATTATAAGCTTAGTCCATATTTTCTTCATACCTTTTCAATAATAAATGACCATAATTTCTTCTCCATTTTTTGCATTCCATTTTTTTTCTACAATTTTTTTTATTACAACCATTCTAAATTTTTCAAGCTTTTGCATTACTTAATTGCATTTAGCTTCGATAATTGAACCATAAAAAGCTGTATGTAAGTTATTTTTGACAATGTAATATTTTCTTTCATCACTGAAGTTGGCTTTGCATTAAAATGTGGGGGATAGTTATTCAATAAATCTTTTATATATTATAACTTCACATATTTTTGAAAATTAAGCCTGTTTATGGATTTATCCAACACTTATCCCTTAATATTTTTACTTTAATTTACATAAATATGTCCTGCACATCTTTATTCTACACTA
>JBBYHO010324693.1:0-29445 GCA_038382025.1 Adansonia gregorii | reverse complement strand
TTATTGTTAGAGCATTTTCTATGATTTATTTTTGTACTTTTTTATTGTTATATGTATTATTTCGTATTGTTACTAACCTATTTCCCTTTTGTTATTTGGTTGTTACATACATTGTGCATCATAATCATCATTATGGGATAACTGGCTATAGTTTTCGTGTTCAACAAAGGGTATCTGTCATGGAGCAATAGTTTATTCGTGTCTTCAAGTCTTTTAAAGAAGTCAGAGCATGGTTAGAAGGTCAATAGTGCAAAGATAAAAATATCCTTAAGCCTAACTATGTGTTGGAGACATATGAAAAAGTCAAGATAAAGTACCATCAAAATGATTGGCATGATCTAAAGCAGATATGGGCTAGTTGGGACAATAGTGATAAAGAGTCATCCATAAAATGATACAAGGATAGAGCTCTATTACTTCAAGTCCAGTTAGACTATGGCCTGTTGTGAGTAGCATCATAGTTATGGAATCTAGCATACTGATGCTTCACCTTTAATTGGAAGGATTTAACTTCTATCATTGATGAATACACTGCATTGCTCAAAATTGAGAAGGCCAAGTTCGATAGGATATATTTTTAAAGCACTACAACCTCCGACTTACAAAAAGAGACTAGCATAAATCCTCACAGCCATGGAGCCTTAGATTAATGGCCATGTTAATACAAAAAAAAATAGTGAATGCATTTATTGGGCTAGTTTAAAGGAAAAATGCCAAATATGACTGATCTAAAGAAAGTTCATGATGTTTTTGCCTTGGCGATATGTGGGTTGGTCATATCCTCAAAGACCTTAAGGTATATGGAGGTGGTACTAATAGATTTCTTTTCCTATTAGGGTTGCAAAATCAATCCTACATCTGCCATTGTTTCTGAGACTATTCAAGTCCTTAGCTTTTGAAAAAAATGGGGACAAATAGATTCATCGGATGTGCTCCACTCCTCTATTTGGATCGTTAGCCATTTTCACATTGAAAAAAAGGATGATGCATAATTTCTTTCCTAACTTTAAGGTCCTTGAGAAAGAATGGCCTCAAGACTATTTTGAGGAATAATGGGTCAAAAAATTTTAAAATCTTAGAGAAGAAAAAGTTATATGAAGGCCCTTGTGGATGTCCCTCCAATCAATCGTATATAGGTGCAGAGATTATACTTGCTTGCCACTTATAGGGTTATGGGAAAACACTAGCTATACACCCCTTCTAGTTCTATGATAGTTCTAATACCGACAATTCATCCCATTCTTTGAAAATCTTAAGTACTGGGCTTCACATATGGAAAGCCAACTATAAATCAAAAGTCTTATCAACCTTCCATACTCAGAGGAAGGTTTACTACATAGAGAGATATTAGAGAGGAAGCGCTATGATTTTAGTGTATGATGAATGAAGGATCCATTGCATCAATGACACTTTGCCACTACCCAATATTGGGACACTTCAAGTCCTCGTGGATGAGCCTATTTCTAAAGTTAAAATACTTAGACAAAAATTTGAACAAGAAAGGGCTATCTTTGCCATAAAAATTGCTCGAAGAGTCAGTTAGAGATAGATATTTTCCTCTAAGATAGTGAGGTGATTTGAGTGGTTAAAAGTAAAGATAGCTTCAAGGGACATCTTAAAATTTGACTAAAGACTGTAGGGCACTGCAAAATGGGAATAAGTCCTCACTCATTAGCAAATCATTAGCTGAATGAGAGGCAGAGTTTGCTACCTTTAACAAAAAACTGAATCATTGGAAAGAAAAAGCTAAGGTTAGTATGGAGAAGCTTATCAAAGCCCATGCCTTCATATCAACTTACCAAAAGAGAATGGACGAGTTGAAGCTTAATTACAAGACTTCAGAATCGGTAGAGATGAGAATGAAACCCTAACACTCAAGTTTAAAATCTGAAGCATTCCCTTAAAGCTCGACCATATCAATGTGTCAAAGAAAGCATCTAAACAGCGAGAATGAGAATAGCAAGTGACGATTGACTAGGCATAGCTCAATTATTAAGAGTGACACTGTTACCTCACCAAGCAAATTTAAACAACCCAGTTGGAGGTAGATGATATGATCGAGGTGGCTTGGTCCTTAAGGTGAGACATCATACCCATTGGGGACCATGAGTAACAATTACTAAGTTTCTTAGAGCACTTGATTAAATAATGTAATCATGTCAATATTTTTGAAAGTAATCATGTCAAAACTCTATTTGTTGCTCTATGATAGATGTTATTGGTAAAGCTATTCTACAAGCCAATTGTCTTTATTGTATTTGCATATTTATCTCCATTATTTTATTTTCTTATTTATGCATCCATATCAATAATCATTTATTATCATGACTACATACTCATTGTCATCTCATCATAGGTAATCATTAATAAACACATTTAAAATAAAAAGTCTAATACAAGAATGGTAACAAAAGTGCAAGAGATTCTAAAATCGAGCAAGGAACACTGATTTGAATATTGCACATAGGTATAATACTTATCGTCGCAAATGGATCACGGAAAATGATCACCAAGAATGCATTGAGTGACTCGAGTTGATAAAGAAAGAATCATACGACAAAATGTTTTATCGATAAAATGAAACGTAAGCTCAGATTATGAAACTAATGGAATTAATGGCAGCTTCCATAAAGGACAAAAGATAGGCTAGTACAATGGATATATGGCTAATCTAAAAAATCACTTACTGGTAGTATTAAAGCTACTAAGGAAGAAACCCATCAAGAGTAAAAGTATAACAAAGCACTAGCCTTACCGATACCGTTGATGATATATCTAAACCCTATGGTGATTAATACTACCCTATTTTCTCTAGGCCAACATTTGAAGTATCAGAAGTCATTGTCTAAGGCATCATTTAGGTCATTTAAAGATGCATGGGTCAAGTTTCCATAATTCTCAACTAAAGTAAAGAGTCTAAAAAGTGAAAGGTAAGAAAAATCCTTATGTTTGCATGCATTTCTTGATAAAAGGGCTGAGGTATCGATATAAGGCTCCACACCATTCAAATTCCAAGATTTTGCTATTTTATTAATGCCAAGGGTGTTCGTATCAATATAAAGTTATGCCATAGCTAAAATAGTGATTTTTGGGTAGTAAGTATCGATACAAAGTCGTATGTATCAATGCAACAAGCTGAGTATTGATACAAGCTTACTGGTATTGATACACAATGCTTTATATCGATACCAAATTCAAAGTATCAATACATTTTAGGTTTTTTTGCTCAATGTATCGATACAAAACTAAATGTATCGATATACAAGGCTATTTTATCCTAATTTGGGACATTTTTCCTTTATTCATACCATGACTTCAAAACTAAAATTCAGCCTCGATATTAGCCTTAAAAAGCATCCAATATTAGATATAATTTCATACAAATCATGTGGATTTAATTTTTGAGCTCTAAACATTGTATTAACACATTTTGGAAAAGTGTATTAAGCTTGGCATAAAGGTATTTCATGAAAAAATCTAGATTTATGAAAGAAAAACTTGAGACTACTCATCTGAGTAGCTAATGTATAAATTACTTTGCCCGTAAGAATCAAGGTTAATCAATCAAATGTTGAAAGGTTTCACCTTGGTATAATGAGTCATCATATTGTACATGCCAAAAGCCCGATATGCCCTCATTACTAGTAATCTTAGCAGCTAAAATTATCCATTATATAATCCAATCTTTACTCAGCTGAAGAGAGACTTTTTTTTA
Organism: Adansonia gregorii; assembly: GCA_038382025.1. Taxonomy (NCBI): domain Eukaryota; kingdom Viridiplantae; phylum Streptophyta; class Magnoliopsida; order Malvales; family Malvaceae; genus Adansonia; species Adansonia gregorii. The sequence continues at coordinate 25,730 of JBBYHO010324693.1, read as the reverse complement.
ACATCATCCACCAAAAATAAAAGAACCATCAAACTTTCTTAAAAATTCTATTCCTATAGCTGCCTTTTCATCCTTCTAAAATCACTTCCAAAATCCCTCACTTTTGTAATCTCTACTCTAAAAACTATCCTCATAGCCACTATAACCAAAAGCTCTATCTGTCATTCTTTTCTTGCTAATCCATAGCAAAGAAAAGGAAAAAATTGAGTTAGAAGTTACTAGAGTGTTTTTTAAGGATGTAACTAGAGTTTAAGCTTTCATCACGATACATTTTCTATCTTTTATTTTTTATTTTTCTTTATCATCATTTTAGTGGACCCTCATATTTTCATGACCCTATTAAGGCTTCCATGCATTATTGTGGCCTTGTTTATGGTAGCATTCGAATTTTGATGACTCTATTGGTGCATAAATGTTGTCTTAATAAGCTAGAATGCCATACTTCTAGTTGAAATTAAAATAGCCCCTGCTCTTGCATTCTTGTTATATTTTTCTTCATCTCAAAATGATAATTTCATGTGTGAATGCTTAGCCTAGCTTATTTTAATCTTGATCATTCTTGGGAAGAATATTTACTATGATTTCCTTTTTGAAGTGCACGGATAGCTTGCTATTTTCGGTGATTGTTCATGTTTTATATCTTCACTTAGTTTAGTTCACCATATGTTTTTCGAAATGCCTCTGTGATACTTGTAAAATATATGTTTTCAAAGAAAACCTTAAGTTAAGTCTATGCTAACCTTAATCAATAGGGATTGGTATGGATTTAAGGTTTTCAATATATTAGTTCTCTAATCTTAAGGATATATCAAATACAAATGTTTGGCATCATAGCTTTATTAGGCCAAATAAATTCTGTTTTAATCTAAAATAAACAAATGCTTTCAAACATTTGGTTTAAATCTTGTTTTGAGCCTATCATTACTATTAGTATGGATAGCGGATAGTTTGACAGCCTACTCTACGAGAGCTGGATTTGTCTATTACTTCCCTACCATGGACCTTAGTGATCGGACATTCGTATTTCCAATGCTTTAGCACATGACCATAAAAGCCTTAACCTAAATAAACCTTTATTTTGGTACTAGTAGCAAAGTAATCCCTATTTGGAAAATTATTTTTGAACTTAAAATGATTTTCTTGTATTTTCTAGCATTTTTTTGAAAGGGCATAATGTTACCTTTACAAGGATATCTAACTTGCCCTCGAATCATTATGGATGTACAAGTTATGATTTTTCATACCTTTGCTATTTAAAACCTTTAGGATCAGTTATTCACATTCTATTTGGGCAATTCCAACCCATCAAATAGTTTTTGGATTTTTTAAAATATTTATCATGGAAATTTTATCAAATTCCTTTTCTGAAAATGTATCATTTGCTATTTAGTGATTCCAAATGAGTCTAAGATGATTTTTTGAAGTTCATTACTCCCTTTTTCTAGCATTTGCTATCAATGTTCACTCAAACTCATTTTTAAAAATTAATTCCTAGGATTTCTAGAATATTTTAACATTAATCCCAATTGAGTTATTTTTCCAATAATATCTCATTTGCCATTAGAACCATTAGAGCAAATCAAAATAAATTTGGGAAGATGGGTAGCACGATGTTGTCCCTTACTTTTGTTAAACTTGAGAAAATTTGCTTGGATTTTTCCAAACCACCATTTCTAGTCATTTGAATGACTAAAAACATATTTAATGGTTTTCCCCATGATGTCATAAGTCACGACATAGGTCCCTTTAGGCTCATATGAAAATCGAAAATTGTTTTCAAAATTAATTTCCCTTTCCTATTTAGAAAAATTGACTTTCCATGTTAAAATCTTGTTTCTTCAAAGAAAAATAAAAAATTCTAATTTTCGAAAACCACTCCAAATATCTTTCTTCAAAGGGATATTTTGACCTCATTATTTTGAAGGATACTCTAACCCCTCTTTTTTAGAAGGGATTCTCTAACTTTATTTTCTTTGAGGCAATATTCCAACCCTGTTTTTCAAAAATACATAAAAAAATCTAGGTTTTCTCTTCTAAGCATCCCGAACCTTTTATCAACCTTATTATGCCTAAGACAACCATCAAATGCTAACATGTCTCAAAATTGTCAGTTTGGTTATTCCTCAATGACCAAGGTCAATTACAAGATACATTTTGACTACCCCTCTTTTTTTGTTTCCACATATTCATCTTTAATGCAGGTTTTATTATACTCTTTTACGCCTTACTAATGCGTTACTCTTCTTGATAACAATTTGCATTCATGCTCTCACAAAATTTGAATTTTAAATTTGAGGCAATACTCTACATCAATGTCCTTCTGGTGCTTGATGTAAAATATCCTCTTCTAAATCAATCTGGACCTTATTTTACTGAATTCTTTATATTTCTCTCCTTCTTGGGTTACATAAAGAGATTTTAATTAAACTTTTATCATAAAAACTTGGATCTAATATTTAAAAATTTGCATTCATAAGAAAGGATTACACATAAATAATGATCACATGAAAAATCGAGAAAATTAAGACTGCAATAATTTATGGATAGATGGTACCAATTTTAGGCATTGTGGGGGTGCTAATCTTTTCCCACACATAACTGACTCTCGGACCCTTTTAAAATGAAATTTGGTATATATAATCCATAAAACCAATGTTTCAAGTTTCGTAACTCAGAATCATCAATTTTAATAGGTATCTAGTCATACCTTGCCCAAAATGATCGATGGCGATTCCAAGTCATGGTCATTATGTAATCACCATCCAAGATTGGTTGGATGAGTGATTCGTCTGATGGTCCTTTCCTTAGCTTTCACTTTATCACACCTAATTTAAAATCTCAACCAAAGGATCATGTAAAGGTAAACTCACTTTCCCTTTTCATTTTTAAGTTGTCGCATCACTATAAACGTGTGTGGGGGCACATTGGCAACTCCACTAGGGATTTGATTTAGAGAGTTATGCCTAAAACTAGCTAAATTTTATTAGATTTTTAGTTTCCCTCGATTTTAATCATTATTTATTTGAAATCACCTTTCTTCATCTTGTTTGTACATAATATTTATTTGCCACCACTTTATGTGTTTTTGTGTTTCTTGTGATTGTTAGGGTTCCTTCCTACTCGAAAAATGAAGACAATAATTTTGCTATAATTATAATAAGAAGTAAATAAAAAGGTTTGATTGTTACACACGCTGCACATTCAGACCTACATTAGACTCCTATATGTTCTTTTTTTTTTTAGGAAGAATAACACCTTTATTAGGTGAAAGTGAGCTAATTGTCCTTCATGGTATCTCTTCTTTACACATAGGCTAGAATATGTTATTGGGTGTAAAATACCTATGCTTTCATGGTATTCTTTTTATTCATATGGAAATAACAAAATACATCCACAAAAATCAAACTCGGTTCGCTAAGCCTATGATTAGCTTAGGATAAAGGTGCCTTGGTATTCTTTAATGGATGGAAAAGTGATTTAGGAGCCTTTTAGAGTTAACTTAACCCTATATAGTCAGCCATAAGAGCAAACCATGTTAGGCCATACCAAAGTGCTGCTAGATTAACCAAGAGAATAAGATAATCGGGAAACACTTCTTACCTATTACTCTTCTTTATCATTTTTTTGTTGCATAGATGAGGATGAACAAAGATTGTCACCAATGCCTTCTCTCTTGCCTTGAATTATGTCATCTGTTGTAATAATACTACTGAGGCATGTCGTTATGCTATCCAACTGATGGCTAATGCCTTTGCATTTTCACAAGAGATAACATTCAAATGTTATCATTTAATATTCCTTTCAAAGTAGGTATTGCCTTCAAAGGAGCCAAACCTATTTGGGTAAGTCATTATGCTACCTAACTAATGGCTTGAGCCTATCAATCATTTGACAATGATAAGTAAAAACCTAACATCTTTAGTGGCATCATGCTGTCTTGCTATGAGCAAACACCGGAACAAGTCATCATACTATCCAATGGATGGCTTAATATTAGCTTGTAATTATGATGATGAGAGAATCATCATTATCTTAAGCATTAATCTTTATCTTAATAGGACACTTATATCCTAAACATGTCAGTTTGCTGTCCGCATAAGTCTAAGATTAATGGGCTAAATATTATACCATTTTTTTCATGCTCACCTTAAGGAATTATAATGCCATCGGGCATTTTTACTCTCTAATTTATTTCTTATCTTTAATATGTTACCAACTTAGTTTCTCTTTTATTGTTGTCTTTACTACAAGCATTATATCATTTCATATCATTTTAAAATAGTTGGTTCAGAGGGCAGTATCCATAGACAGTATCTTGCCATGGCACAAGCATTAGCTGAAAGTTTCAAAATTTTTGAGACAGTCAAGATCAAGTCTGAAAGGGAATAAAGAGAGGGTGGGGATAATCTCTAGCCTAGATATATCTTAGAGATCTCAAAATAGGCTGAAATGGTTTTCAGATATTCAATCTTTAGAAGTTAAGAGGTACATGGAATGGTGGAAATGAGACTGACAAAGCAAGCTCTATTAGTCTAAGTCAAAGTTGACTTCAGATTACTACGTGCTATAATCAATTCTGCGATTTCGTGTATAGGTGTTTCACTTTCAATAGGCATGATTTAGCCCCTATTGTAGAAGAGTATGTAGCCATGCTTAATATCAAAAGGGCTAATCTGACAAAATTTACACTAAGTTGGCAAAATCTATACCCCTTAAGAGAAAGTTGGCCAGTATGCTCGAAGTTGGAGAACACTGGGCACACTCATATGTAGCCAAATTGGGGAACAGTGTGTGATTCACATAGGATAGTTTGAAATCTATTATGAGTACTCAATCAGAAAAGAAAAGGATTTAGGATGCTTTCACATAGAAATTTATGGTTTGATCATTTTTCTAAGAGCTTTAGGACATATAGAGGTTGCCATGCTAGATATTTGCTCAAAACTAAGTTATGCTAACAATCTTGCTCTTGCCATCTTAGTAAAGACCATTTGGTCCTTAAATTTTAAGAGAAAAAAAGGTAAAGCATGCTTCATCAGATGCTCATCAATGTTGTATGTATGGCTCTTTAGTCAATTTTAGGGTAAAAGATCGTTACACATGCTGAATTTTAGTCCTCTCACTAAGTTCTTGGAAAAAATGGCAATAAGATACCACCAAAGATTAATAGATTGTAAAGTTTTGAGACTTGATGCTAAAGAAGTGACCTAGATAGTTTCCTGGATCATTTTTGGCCGAATTCTATATAAATAGAAACTATTTCATTGGGTGCCTCTTAATGGATTATGGGGAAGCATCAATTACGCTCCATTCATGCTTTATGGTAATTTGATTACTGACAGTTTGTCCTAGTCACTTGCAAGCTTTGTATGCTAGATTTCAAATATAAAAGGGAGAGTTGCATAAGCCAAGTGTAAAAGATCTTTGATGCATGGCAGAAGACCTACCAAATCATATTAAAAAGAAAGAAAATAATGACTCTAACCTATGAAGATTTGATGTTTAGCTAAGTTAATAACACCATATTGTTGCCTACTAAAAGAATCCCTCATGTTCTGATAGAAAACCCTCCATCTGAGATTGAGATCTTGAAACATGAGTTTGCATAAGAAAAAGCTACCTTCGTTAAAGAAATTCATCAGGTGCAAGAAGAGAAAAGTCAATGGGAGCATAAGTGTTAAGTCTGAAAGGATATGCGACCTTGTCAAGATAAAAAATGCTATCAACGAAGATATTCAAGACTTAAAGAAAGATTACAAGGCACTTCAAAAACTAAAGAAATACCAAGGAACCAGTAAATCCCTAACTAAATGGAAAGCTAAGCTTGTCTCTTTTGCCGATGACCTTGAGGGTTCAAAGGCTCAAGTAAATACTACTGCAAAAGAGCTCACTAGGACTCGTGTAATTACATTAGTTTATTAATAAAGAAGCAACAACTGGCAGCTTGAGTGCAAGCTCTTCAAGAGGGAAAGATTGAGAATTAAGCTTTGACAGCAAAAATTCAAAAGTTGGAGCATGCCTTTTAGGTCCAGTAAGTGATGATTGTTAGGAACTTTTAAAGAATTATGCCATAATTGGATCTTGCCAATTAATCTCAACTAGAGTATAGGGAACATCTCTAGAATCTTATTAAACAAATCCACATGATTCAAGCCTATGCAAGTAACATGGTCAAATTACCTAGATCTGTGAGGCAAGATTCATTCCCATAGGAGATAGTTGATAGGAACTATTGAATTTTTTGAAACTTAAGCAAAAAATGTAATAACGTGTGATTTTTTTCATATTTGATTACTTTCAAACTTAGTGGGCTATAATTAATGCTTTGTTCGAATGAAAGATACTTATTTTGGAGTTGTTGTCAAAATCCAATTACCTCTTGCATTTTGCATACATAATTTAATTTGTTTAGTTATTTTTTTCCATAATATTATCTCAAACATATGATTTCATCTTCATTTTTTCATACATCATATGCATCATACTAATAAGCCTAAATTAACATCAATTTAAAGTGCAAGGGTTTTTAAAACATGGAATCAAACACCAAACATAGGACAATACTCATTTATATCAGAAGGTGATGGAGAACTATCACCAAACTTCTATCAAAAGGCTAGAAATTATGCATCAAGAAGCTCAGGAGGAAATGCTTTTTGAGACTAATGAACTATAAAGCCAAGTTGTTGAATTGACAAAACTACTTGTTGCTACCCTCAAGGATAAAGGGAAAACAAAACAATTAATAAGGGTAAGGAACTAGCTAATCCAAAGTTTAATTTGAATAAGGATATTACAGCCACCAACACTCCTCAAAAAGCATCTTAAGGACAGTTACTTCCAATAGCACCGATCCCACCTTCTCAACCATTCATCTATATAAACCTTATAGTAGCACCACACCTGGCTTAGGGATATCATGTCATAAATATGAGATCGCCACCGATAAATCTTTTAGTTCTAGATCTTGATGAACAAAAACACGAAAAGGCAGCTCGTTCAAAATATGTTGAGGTTGTTGAAAATGAAAATAAGTACAAGTTATTGAAGAAACACCTTAGAACTATAGAAGGGAGTGATAAATTTGGAATTGTGGATGCCAAATTTTTAGTCCTGGTTTTAAACCTTGTTATCCCATCCAAGTTCGAAATACTAGATTCTAATAAATATAATGAGACCATAGACCTCATTACACATATCCATATAAACTGTTGGATGATGGATGAGCATGAAAACAATGAAAAACTATTAATACATTGTTTTCAAGATAGCTTAACTAGAGTAATTGCATGATGGTATATAGAGCTTAACCCAATTAGAATTCAGTCATGGCAGATTTAACTTGAGCTTTCCTAGATCAATATAAGCTTGTATTTGATTAAGCTTTAGATTATCTTTTTCCATTGAACATGGAAAAAACTATAAAAAATTTCAAGTAGTGCGCTTAGAGATGGTTAGAAAAGGTTGTTTATATCTATCCCCTATTGATTGAGAAAGAGTTAGCCTTTAGATTCATTAGCACCTTACAGACTCCTTATTGTGAGAAAGTAGTAACAAACATATTAAAAAATTTTGTAAATGTAGTTATATTATGCAGAATGATTGATAAGTCAATAAGAGGCAACTTGATTGAAAGGGTTATCTCTACAAATAAAGGAAAAAGGTAATAAGGGTTGTATAATGGTCAAAACTTGATATTAGAGCTAGCTCATCTCAAATTTATACCAAATCAGTCATGAATGCAATCGATATTGAAAATGATTGTGAAATTGTGAAAAATGTAGAGGAAATCAAGACACTAATAAATGTAGTCTAGCAAATTCTAGTATAAGGAAAATTAATTAATGAGGTTAAAAAGATGAAAGAAGGCTCTGCCGACTTCTATGACATTCATACAATCCGCGATCATAATTTCCAAACATGTAAAGAGTTTCGTGCGATGGTCTAAAGGTTGATGAACAAAAAAGTATTGAGTTCTGCAACAAACCAATATCCTCTAGTCAATCAGTATACATAGTTAAAGAAAGTTTGCCTATAAGTCTTCGATTGACTATAAGTAAGGGTGCCCAGGTTGGAAAGGGACTACATATGATTGAAGTTGAAAAAAATAAATTTGCATACATGTGATTAGTTGGTGTCATGACGTGCCCTTACCCGAGCATAACACTTACCTGAATTGCTTAGATGGTGACACTTATGACTTAAAAGGAATGTTGGGAATTGCCCTTGGGTTATCCCTTTATCAGTATTTGAATTAAGTATGATGAGATGATAGCAAGGGAATAGGTCATTGAACAAATCGTTCATCCAATTGTTCTTCGATAGCCACCACTGAGTGGTTGAAGACTTTTAGTTGCCATCGATCATTTTAGGCTAGGCATGATCAAATGCCTATTGAAAACAATATTCTAAGTTACAAAGCTCAAAACATCAATTTCAAGGTCTACAAGGCCTAAAGATTCTTCAGTTGGGTTCGAGAATTGGTTACACATAGGGAAGGATTAACACCGCCACGACACCCAAAATATGTACTCGCTAGCCATGTCTTACGTTGGTTTTGGTTTCCTCAATTTTGACTTATCATTATTTTAATATAATCCCCTTTTATGCATGAATTTTATATGAAAATTGTAAACCAAGGTTTTAAGGAAAAAAATTTAATCATGTATGCACCTCACAAATGTGGGGAACATAGGGGTTTTTGATAAAAGTGATCTCCAGATTTAATTTTAAAAATAAGATATTTTATATCAAGCATTAGAGAAATACCAACATGGAACATTGCCTTATAATTTTTAAAAATGATTTGGATATATGAATACAAAATAGACACCACAAAGGAAACGTGTTAGTAAGATAAAAATGAATATAATAACTTTGCATGAAATGAAAGCATAAATAGGAGGGACAGTCAAATGCATCTCGTAATTGTCTTCAATTATTAAGGAATAATAGGAATGATAATTCAAAAACATATAATAATGTTGCATGAAAATGACTTGATGGTCATTTAAGGTATAGAAAAAGGTTTTAATTAAAAAGGCTAAGATGTTTAGAAGAGAGAAAATTTAGATTTTTCAAATGAAGAGAAGGGTTGGAGTATCCCTTTGGAAGATAGGGTTGGAGTATACCCAATAGTGAAAATTTCAATTTTTTTAATTCAAATGAATTTTATAAGAGCAAAGTTAGAGTATCCCCTTAAAGCATATGGTTAGAGTATCCCTAAAGGTCGCAATTTTAATATTTTGGAGAGTGAAACAATTTTTTATTTAAAAAAAGATTGAATTTTGAATTAAAACTAGCAATTAAACTAAAAAACCAAAATAAAGCAAATTTAAGCCCTATTCCAAGCCTAGGGGACTTGTTTTATGATACTTGACTCCATGGGAAATTAATTAGATGCATTTCAAAGTTTCAAAGGTTCGCATTCCTCAAAAAAGGGGTTCAAGGGATTCAGTTTAATTTTTCCCAAGTCCAAAAATAAGGGAAAACATTGCATTGTATCTTTTTTTTTGGATTTTATTCTAAGTAAATTTGGAGGTTCCCAAGGCTAAGTAAGGTGCCATTAGAGAGAGGTGACTTGTTAAAGGTTAATGTAAAAATATTCTCAAAATCCCCAAAAATCCTTTTTAAGGGAAATAATTTTCAAAGTTAGGTCTAGTGCGATGTTGATAGCACATGCATGGGAAAAAGTATGATGAAATTTAAAAAACCATTCTCGACTCATATGAAATTGTTAGATTGCAAACGATACTTATAAAAAATGGTATTTCATGAAATATTTAGGAAAAGTATTTTTAAAATTCAAAAAAAATCATTTGGTGTGGAAATGGCCCAAACGAAATGCGAATCGGTAATTTTTAGGGCTCTAAACAACATTATTTTAAAAAATAATAAGTCTTTCATGCAAAATGATCTATGAGCAAATAAGAATGGTTGGAAAGGTAATTAGATGCCCTTTGAGGAAAAAAATTAGAAAATTCATGAAAAATAGTTTAAGGTTCAAAAATGATTTTTTTTAGCTCGTGACTATTAGTTGGCAAGGCAAAAACAAGGGAGTACTCATTTTTTCAGGTTTCATAGGACTAAACTCGGGCCATGGAAATCCAAACATCCGTGACAGAAAAAAATGAGTGATATGGGTTTCATAAGCTCATTTATACAATACTAGAGTAGTTTGGGATAATGAAATGGCTCATTGACCATGCTATAAACACAAGGACTCTAGGTAAATATTGGGCATAAATAGTTTAAAATAAGTAGAAAGGCTATTTTATTTGGAAACCAGAATTTTTAACCTTTTTAACTATGAGCCCAGAGATGGAAAGCTTGATTTGTCTTTAAGATTGGATTACCAATGAATAGAAAACCTTAAGTCCATGCTGTTGACATTCCACGTGCCTGGCTTTTACGAATTTTGGACAATCCAAAAGGCCAAAGCGTGTTCGATTTAAAAATATGACAATGTTTAACATAAAGGAGTGAAAGACTGCTAGACGAATTGCTCATCTGACTAGTCTTGGATGGCCATCACAAAGTGGACATAAACTTGGAGTCACCACCAATAATTTTATTGGGCATGACCGGATGCCTATTGGAAATAATACCAGAGATTTGTTATTTTGGGTTCGGGAGTTGCTTACATGTGGGGAAGGATTAGCACCCCTATAACACCTAAAAATCGATACCATCTAACTACATCTTACTTGAATACCGATTTCCTTGGTTCGATTTTTATCGTTATTTAAATATAATTCCCTCTAATGCATGAAATTTTGTAAAGATACTACGAAAATTTTATCACTTGTGCCCCTCGAAGAGGTGAGAAACATAGGTTTTTTTTTAATGAAAATGATCTTAAGATAGGTTTTAAGAAAAATAAATATTTCATATCTAGCATTAGAGAGATACCAACATTAGCTATCATTTTGTGATTTTGAAAATGATTTTTAAAGCATGAATGCTCGAGGTCCCTCTAAAAAGAAATGTATTAGTAAGGCGAAAAAGAAAATAATAAATAAATTCACATAAAATACATAAAAATGAGGGATGATCAAAATGTTTCTCATGATTATCTTTGATTATTGATGAATAACCAAGATGATAATGTTGAGACTTGGTCAGATTCAGTAGAAATTTTAGGGAAAAAAGTTTTGATGACTCGGGGATGTCCCGAGGAAAAAAGTTTGGATTTTAAAAGGAATGTGGAGAGCAAGGTTAGAGTATCCCCTCTAAAGAATAGGGTTAGAGTATCCCCAAAGGTGAAAATTTAATGACATCTTGAGGTCAAAGCTAGGTTAGAGTATCCCTAAAAAATGAAAATTTGATGTCATTTTGAGGTAAGAGCGAGGTTTGAGTATCCCTAGAAATGAAAATTTGATGTCATTTTGAGGAATAGATCGTATTTTTGATAATAAGGAATCTTTAAAATTTGGGAGTCAAAGGTTTGGCTAAAATGTTCCTCTTTTTGTTTAGCCTTGGTCCGAGTCTAAAAGGCCTACATTATGAGAAATAGTCGAGTAGATCATGCGGCATTCAAATGCCTCATTAAAAACGTTTCAAAAATTAGTTAGAAACAGATGATAGTATCGCGCTGTTTCTCTTTCAAAAATTATTAGAAGTTTACTCGAAGGTCTCAGGGGGTAAACGAGGTACTGTTGGAAAGGTAACTCGATGAGGATTAATGTAAAAATATTTCAAAAATCCTAGAAAATTACTTTCTAAGCAAAATTAATTTTTTGAATTTCAACTTGTCTCGAGACTAGTAGCATGTATAGGGTAAAGGTACGATGGACTTTGAAAAATCATTTCGGATTTATTCAGAGCTGTTAAAATGTGACTAATACCTTTTCGAAAAGAGAATTTCATGAACTCCATGGAAAAATATTCAAGGGATTCAAAAATGATGTTTGCTAGGCTGAAACAACTGAAACAGTAAACTATTCACTGGATCTAGGGTTTTTGGACAACAAAGATTTGAAAAATCTAATTATTTCATCTGAGATGATCTGAAAGGAAATAAGATATCATTGGAAAGGTAATTTGAAACCCTTCTAAGGACAAATGTCATCATATTTTGGATAAATGATTTTTTATTTTTTTAAATGATTTTTCAAGACCAGGCCACTATACTGCTACAACAAAATAGGGGAGGTGTTCGGTATTTTGGTTTTTCTTTAGGTTGAACTCAAGCCATAGACATTTGAACATCCATAACTAAGATGAGAGGTTGACATGGGCATCATGAGTTCATTCCATAATCTCGGAGTTAGTTTGGGATGATAGAACAACTCGTTGACCATGCCACTATGAGGGTGGTTGGCTAAGGACCAAGGGTTCATATTTTTCAACTAAAAGACTTCATTTCATTTTTCTAAAAAAACCAGTACTCTTATACTCATTCTTTCATAAATCTAGAACTTAATACTTGCTTTGCCTTTATGGTTGAAAACCAACTTCATAAAAATTTTAAGCCCATGTTATTCTACATGTATGGGAGATAGCATGTGCTTAACTTGGGGATATTTTTGAAATCGGGTTTTCTAGCACTCAAGCATGCGTCTCAATACAAGCAAAGTACCATAAAATGATGCAAAATATGGAGGACATATATGCACAAGCAAAGATGACATTTTTCATGGAAAAGATGACAAAAAGAAAAATGCAAGGAGATGATAGATAGATGCATGAACATACTTAGGATGAACATGTTTAAAAAGAGTTTGCTTAAAAAAAGCATTTTTAATTCATGGTGCCTATCAAGCTTTTAGGAAATGCATGAACATACCTAGGTCATGTTAATATGCATATTTTAAACATAAGATGAAGGTATAAATATAGAAGGAACATAGCAAGAACTACATGGACAGAGGCTATTATGGTGACGAAAAAGCAAAGGAACATGCTTAGTTAACCAAACAGCATGAAGGCACCAAGAAAAACATCAAGATCCTAAACTACCACAACCAAAGCCACAAAAAAGCATGAGAGTCCTAAGGTGGCCATAAAAGCATAAAAAGGGTTTATTAAGATGATGCTAATGACAAAACAGAAACTATAAAGATCAAGATAGAGGGGATATACTATAAAGCTTGAACTTCCCTCTTTCTCAAAGTAGTGAATTTAGTCTTAATTTCTTCCTTCTCCTTGCTATTATCTAGCAAGTAAAGGATGAAAAAAAGTAGCTTTTTGGTAGTTTGGTTGATGGTAAGGCTTTTTAAAGACTAAAACGTGTGAAAAGTTAGGTTCTTGAAGGTTTTCCAGTGGTGGTTTAGGGTGGATACGGGAATAGAGGTTGGTTATGGGTGAAAGGCAATGAAACATTATTTTGGTTTGCTTTAAGAGCCAGAGTTTCTAGAGGATTTATGGGGATAGGTGAAGAGTTTTCTGGGATTGCTGGAGAACTTTTTTTTTTAGCTGAAAGAGTTTTTTTTAGATAGCTCAATCTCTTTTTCTTGGTTCAACCTCTTTTTTAAGAGGACAACGCAAATGGCATTTTTGATTTTTTTCCCTCTGCACCAGGGCATATCTCTAGCTACCATGTCCAGTTGACTCCCTTCTTATTGGTTCTACCATGTTAAACAAGTAGGCAAAAAGGCTATAAAAGTCTGCAAGTGGAGATGTGCCTGCCATCCTCTTACACCTATATATTCTATGAAAGTAACCTTTGTAATTAATTGTTTGGACTCCAAAAATGTGTTAGAATCCATCAATGAACCCATAGTTGAGGCTAATGTTATATGATAGTTCCTTGGTGCAAAAACATGTTTAAATCAGGTTTTCAAAGGTTGAAAAATGGCTCGAACTAGGTAAAAATGTCTTTGTGTATCGATACAGAACATGTTGTATCGATACACAAGGTACATTTTACTCCTAGTATCAATACAATGAGTTGTGTATTGATAGTAAGAGAAAAAAATGTTTCCAGTCTCGAGACTTAGAGACCAGTATCAATACTCCATGGATTTATGTCAATAGCTTGTGTATTCATACGTTTTGCCAAAAATCATAATTTTAGCTTTTGCCAAGGTCTGTATCGATACAAACATGCCGAGTATCGATACCAAACACACTTGTATCGATACTACACATGGAAGTTCAAAATTTTGGTAATGTGAAAACCTTGTGATAGTTTTTAAGTGCCCATATGACCAACACATACCTTAGGTTCCTTGAGTTGTCTTATCTTGGTCACAAAGAGAGGAAAATTGGCTCGCGTACTCACATGAACGACTCTGATGACACTTTAAAAATGACCTTTAATGCCTCGTTTTTTCATTTTTCTTTAAAGCGATCCGTAGGCATTTTAGAATTTCCTAAAAAAACTTTTTTGTCCCTCAACTTTATTTCTATATTTTTTTATTTTGTCATCTTTTACCTAACTTTTAGGATACAAAAAACTTGTCTAGACAAAATTAGGTGTCTACTCTGCCTCTCTTTGACCGTTGCTAAGTACTAGGAAAAGGATAAAGACAAGTAGACATCATTTTGTTTAGGCAGTGTATTAGGCTATTTTTTAAGTGGGAAAAAAAAGTCATGCTCTTTAAGGACTAAAAGAAAAGAAGTGCCACCAGCTCGTGTAGGCTTAATAGTAATAGAAAATGCATCCTGCGCTTTAGGAACTAAAATAAAAGGGGTGCCACCAGCTTGTATGGGCTTAAAAGAAATAGAAAAGGCATCCTGCTCTTTGAAAACTAAAATGAAAGGGTGCCACCAGCTTGTATGGGCTTAAAAGAAATAGAAAAGGTATCCTGTTCTTTGAGGACTAAAACAAAAGGGGTGCCACTAGCTTGTGTAGGCTTAAAAAAATAGAACAGGCATCCTGCTCTTTGAGGACTAAAATGAAAGGGGTGCCACCAGCTTGTGTGGGCTTAAAAGAAAAAGAAAAGGTATCCTACTTTTTGAGGACTAAAATAAAAGAGGTGCTACCAGCTTGTATGGGCTTAAAAGAAAAAAAAGGCATCTTGCTCTTTGAGGACTAAAATGAAAGGGGTGCCACTAGCTTGTGTGGGCTTAAAAGAAATAAAAAAAGCATCCTGCTATTTGAGAAAAGAAAATGCTTTGCTCTTTGAGGATAAAAAGAAATGAAACGTCCTACTCCTTGAGGATAAAGAAAAAAATGTCTTACTCTTTAAGGACAAAGAAAAAAATGTCTTACTTTTTTAGGACAAAGAAGAGAAAACATCAGAAAAAAATGTCTTACTTTTTAAGGACAAAGAAAAGAAAACGTCCTGCTCTTTGAGGACAAAAAAAAAACATCTTGCCCTTTGAAGACTAAAATTAAAGGGGTGCCACTAGCTTGTATGGGCTTAAAAGAAAAGGCAAAGGCGTCTTACTTTTTAAGGACTAAAATGAGAAAAAACTCCAGCTCTCTGAGGACAAAGAAAGAAAGGGTCATACTCTTTGAGGATAAAGAAAAGAAAACATCCTGCTCTTTGAGGATAAAGAAAAGAAAATGTCCTGCTCTTTAAGGACAAAGAAAGGAAAATGTCCTGCTCTTTGAGGACAAAGAAAGAAAACGTCTTGCTTTTTTAGGGCAAAGAAAAAAAACGTCTTGCTCTTTGAGGACAAAGAAAAGAAAATGCCCTACTCTTTGAGGACAAGAAAAAAACGTCCTTGTGATGTTGGCCAAATCATAAAAAGATTCCTTAGATTGCCCCATAGTGGGATAAAGGCCTCAAAGTTAATCATTTTTCATTTTCCAAGTGCAGGTGTGGATGAGGTTTGGTCAGCATAGAATAGATGGGTAAGTTATGATTTGATGTTTTGGTCAGAGTTATGAATATGGGTAAGATTGGTTTTAGGCTGATGATGGTTTGACTTGGTTTGAATGGGCTTAGTTATTTAAGCTGCCCTCTTGAGTTTTCGACTTAAGTTGGTCTTCTCTTTTTTTTTTGTTTTTTTTTGGAAAATGGTGGGCGAAGGACAATAGAATGCCCTTTCGAGTTTTCATCCTAAAGTTCTTTCAAGCATAGTATTTTTTTACAGAATCAGAGTTCACAGGATTAGGCAAGTCGTTGCCATCTATTTTGATTAAGATTAAGGTTCTGATAGAGAATACAGGCTTCACTACGTATGGTCATTCCTAATTTTTGGGTCTATTTCTCATGAACATCTTTATGGATTGGGAAAATTTGCTTAAGCACTAAGTCACCTTCTTGAAATGATGAGGACCGACCTTTTTGTCATAGGCTCTCATCATGTGCTTTTGATACATCTGCCCATGTCATACGGCTTTAATTATCTTCTTTTTGATGAGATTAAGTTGCTCAAATCGATCCTTAATCCATTCGGCCTCTTTAAGTTATGCTTCCATTAGAACTTTGAGTGATGGGATTTTTATCTCGATGGGTAAAGCAGTTTCCATTCCATAGATTAAGAAGAACAGTGTAGCACCCATAGAAGTTCGTACTGCTGTGTAGTAAGCATGTAATACGAAAGGCAACTTTTCTTGCCAATCCTTGTACGTCTCAGGTATCTTTTCGATTATCTTCTTGATATTCTTATTAGCTGCTTTTACTACTCCATTCATTTTTTGAGGATATAGGATGGAATTTCAGTGCTAAATTTTGAATTGAGAGTTAATTGCTTGCATCATTTTGTTTTTTAAATTGTGTGCATTGTCCATGATGATTTGCTTAAGGAGGCCATACTAACAGATGATGTCCTACTTCACAAATTTGCACACAATAGCTTTAGAGACGTTAGCATAAGAAGCTACGTCTACCCACTTAGTGAAATAGTTGATAGCAACTATGATGAAACTATGTCCATTGGAGGCCTCAATGGTGATTGGTCCAATCATGTCCATGCCCCGCATAGAAAATGGCCATAGGGCTATCAGAACATGCAATGGTACCAGAGAGACATGAATATTGTCTGTATAGATTTAGCATTTGTGGCATTTACGGGCATAGTTGATGCATTCCCTTTCTAAAGTCAACCAGGAGTAGCTCGATCAAATGACTTGTTTCGCCATTCAATGTCCATTAGCATGCATACCATAGATCCCCTCATGGACCTCCTCAAGGATTCTTTTGGCTTTTGAGGCATCCATGCACCAGAGCAATGCCTAGTCTTAACTCTTCTTATATAACATTCCACCATCTGAAAAAGTTTACAGCCATTCTTCTTGTGGTTCTTTTATCATTTTCGGTGGCATGATCAAGTATTGCTGATTTTTCATATACTTGAGGATGTCATGATACCAAGGTAAACCATCTTTTCCTTTCTCGATATTTTGGTAATATGTCAGTGTTGAATGAATGCTCATCTAAATAGGGGTAACGTTCGGCTCCCAATTAACCATAAACATGGATGATAAGGTGGCTAAGGCATCAGTAATTTGATTTTCTTCTCTTGGCAAATATCAAAAGCTAACATTATCAAATTTTTTTCTCAGTTCTGAGATTTAACTTTTATAATGAGTTAGTTTGGCATCATATGTCTGCAATTCCCCTTTCAATTGGTAAATGACAAGGGCTGAGTCTCTAAAAACTCGTAAGGTTTGGATGCCAGTTTCAAAGGTGGCTTGAAGTCCTATGATGCAAGCCTCATATTAAGCTATATTGTTAATGCAGTCAAAGCTCAATCTCATAGTGAAAGGATAATAGCTTTCCTCGGGTGAGATTAAAATTGCCCCAATTCCATGCCTTAATGCATTTGAAGCACCATTAAAAAACATTTTCCAAGGTGAATCGCTATCAATTGCATCTCCCACCTTGAATATGCATATTAGGCCTTCATCGAGGAATTGGAAGTCCAAAGGTTGATAATCATCCATTGCTCGACTAGTGAAGAAATCTATAATTATGTTACCCTTGATGGCCTTTTGATTCACATATACAATATCGTATTTAGAAAGCAGGACTTGCCACCTAACCAATCACTCTGACAATGCAAGGCTTTACATAAATATATGATGGGATCCAGTTTGGCGATCAACCATATGGTGCGGTATAACATATATTGTCTTAACTTCTTAACTATCCAGATTAGGGCATAAAATAGCTTTTCTACTATTGAGTAGTTATTTTCACATTTTGTGAACTTCTTGCTTAAATAGTAGATAACATGTTCCTTATTTCCTAAATCATCATGCTGGCCTAATACACAACCCATCGAACTATCAAAAACTGATAGATATAAAATTAAAGGTCTGCTTGGGATTGGAGACACAAGCATAAGAGGGCTTGAAAGCTATTGCTTTACTTTATCAAAGGCTTTTTGATGTTTTTCTTTTCATTCTTCGAGATTATGTTTATGAAGTAGCCAAAAGATCAGGTCACATTTGTCGATCAATGGAGATATAAATCGGGCTATATAGTTTAATATTTTTAAAAAACTTTTTACTTTTTTGGGGTTTGAGGTGATAAAAAGCTTTGAATGGCCCTAACCTTGTCGGGGTCCACTTCTATTCCTTTTTCACTCACAATGAGCCCCAATAATTTGTCAGATGTGACACCGAACGTGCATTTGGCAGGGTTTAAGTTGAGCTGATATTTACAAAGATGTTTAAAGAGCTTTCGTAAGTTTGCTACATGTTCATTCTCTCTAAATGACTTAGCGATTATTTCGTCCACATAAACCTCGATCCATTTGTGTATAAGGTCATGAAACAATATCATTATTGCCCTTTGATAAGTTGCCCCAACATTTTTGAGCCTGAAAGGCATCACTTTGTAGCAAAAAGTTGCTTACATGGTCACGAAAGTGGTTTTCTCCGTGTCTTTGGTTGCCATTTTGATTGGTTGTATCCCAAAAATTCATCAACTAGGGTATCGATATAAGGCAAAGGAAAGTTATCTTTCGGACTAGCTCAGTTCAAGTCCTTATAATCCGTACACATTTGCACCTTACCATTCTTCTTAGAGACTGGGACTATATTGACCACCCACTTAGGGTATTTAGCCACTTTGAGAAATCTTACTTTAAATTATTTTTTGACTTCTTCTTTGATTTTTAGCAATATCTCGGGTTTTATCCTCCAAGTTTTTGCTGCAGAGGTTTACCTTCGAGTTTAAGGTGAAGTTTATGGACTATGATATCGGTATTCAACCCAAGCATATCTTAGTAAGACCATGCAAACATGTCTCGATAATCTTAAAGAAGGCTTATCAATTTGGTTTTGGGCTTATGGTTTTATAGAGGTTCTAATTTTGACTTTTTTTTGATCTTTTTTATCCTAAGGTTTATGGTTTTCGTGGGTTCTTTGTGAGGTAAAATCTATTTTTCATCTTGTTCAATTAGTTTGAGCAGATCTGGGGGTACAGGGTCCTTATTAGAATCTTCTTCGTACTCAAACCCACCAGTAAGATTGCTTGCTCAAAGTTAATTTCTTTTGTCTCAATGTGGATATTCATGTCATCTTTGTCCCAATACCTACAAATATGAAAAAGAACAATATAGGCAAAAAGATAAACGAAGAGAGGTGAAAATGGACACAATAAATAAAATGCATAAGGCTTCATCATTTTTATTGATAATACTTAATAAAAGGTGCCCATACAAAGGATCCCATAATGCTCTTGGGCAAAAGCATGTGGGTTTGGTTCATCACATTACTTTGAAAGAGTTTTAAATAATAAAGGATTTTTGCCTCAACCCAAACACTTGGAATAAACTTTAGAGGGCATAAGTCGGTCTTTCCACCCATTGTTGATGGCTCTTCAATTACATTGGTAGAAAAATCCCTTAAAGTTTTGTTAACACAAGTATGACATTTGTCGAGCTAGTGTTAACATGTCCAACCAAGTGAAAGTTCTTATACAATGGTAAAAATACCATAGGTTCATGTCCCATGTCTTGTCCCAATAGATGTGCCATAGGTTTAAGTCCCATGTCTTGTCCTAATAGACGTGCTATTCTTTTCTCCTGATTCTTCTGGGCTTGCTTCCTTTTTTGTTGTGCATTGGGTTTGAACCCCACTCATCTCTTAACAATCTGATACGTCACCTGTAGAGCTTTAGCAACTCTTTGGAGGCATTTTCCAAGCTTTTTTTAGCTAGAGCACCTTTGCCAACTGTTAGTTTCAAGCCCATTTATGTGCTTTCTAACAGATGAGGCTTAATCATGTCAATCCCTCCTTAATATAGGTGTCGTTGATGAACTCAAATGATTGAAAAAAAAGGTTCTAGAATGCCTTCATTAGGTTTAGCATATAGGGTATCGGTCGAGAGAGTAGCAATGATATTTTTTCTCCACCAATACTAACAATTTTGTTTCTAATTACAAACTTCAATTTTTGGTGCAAAAATGATGGAACTACTCCTACAGAATGGATTCGTGACCTTCCCAAAAGGCAATTATATGAGGGAGCAATGTCTATCACATGAAAATCAACCTCATAAGTACATGGGCCTATTTGGAGTAGGATAGTGATGTCGCCCAAAACACTTATGCAGGTTCCATCAAACACCGCATGATTATATGATTGTTTCGAATGTGAAACGCATAAATAGAGAGCTTATTTAGGCATGCCATACGCATTACATTCAAAGCTAACCCATTATCATGAGCACCTTAGGCAGTATGCTCCCTTTTGTAGTACATGGTGATGTGAAGGGCTTTATGATTTCCTTTTTCTCCTTGTGGAATCTTATTATTGCTAAAAGATATATAGTTGTCAGCCATGATACTATTCACTAAATGATCTAGCTAGCTTATAGAAATATCGAGAGAAAAATAGGCCTTGTTCAAAACTTTCAAGAGTGCATCTCTATGAGCTTTAGAGTTCAACGAAAGTGATAGCATGGATATTTTAGCAGGTTGCTTATTTAGTTGATCCACGATACTGTATTCACTATGTTTGATGAACTTAAGAAACTTCATTGCTTCTTTCTCACTTATCGATTCCTTGGTAACTTTTGAATTTAACCCTTTAGTTGTAGACTTAAATGTTGGAAGATTATGGCTAGTATCATCTTGTTGAGCTTTATTTTTTAAGGCTGGTGGCATATAACACCTACCATTCTGATTCAAGTGGCTTACCCCTGAAAGATCAATATTTAAGGCTAGTTGACTAGTTTCCTCAATAATTAAAGTTTTACTCTCGTCATTCCAGGGAATAGCCTTGTTGTCTTCATAAGCGAATAGAGATAGCAGTTAAATGACCATCTTTAGTGCAGATGAGGTAGGAGCGACTTGAAGACACGGTCGATTATCATGCAAGATAAGTGGTCTTCTTATGCCATAGGAGGGATTGTTCGTATCTCTTTCTATGGCATTAACGGATAGAAATACATCTACGAGTTAAATAGTTAAAGTTTGTTTTTCATCATAAAATTTGATGCTGCCTTCCTTCATCATTCTTTGGACCATGGCATGAAACTCTTTACACATCTGAAGGGTATGACCATGTACTAGAAATTGTAAAAGTAGCCAACTTTTTCCTCTTTTTTCTTGACCCCATTAACTAATTTGGCTTTTACTAGAATCTGCCAAACTATGTTCATTGGAATTTTAAGCTCTTTCATATTTTTCACGATCTAGCAATCTTGCTCAACAATGAACCTTTCTAGGTTTGCACTTGCAAGGGTTTGAAATAAACTGGCTCCCTTATCGAACCTCGGCTACCATGTTGTTTTGGCTTTTCCTTTTGTTTTGCCCCTGCCTGATTCTCTTTTCAAAGCCTCATCCATCATTCCACAAATTATGACTATGTTTGCAAAGCTTTTAAGGGTTCTTTTTGCACACTTTTTCATAGTACAATGACTATAGTGCGCTAATGAACTTGACGATCATTTTCTTCTCCATCAATAATGGTTGAATTTGGGCAGCCTTTTCCATCCACCTAGAGGTGTAATGCCTAAAGCTTTCATTTAGCTGCCTCTCCATGCTTATAAGAGAAAGGCAAATTAGGATGCTATCACTATTTGCTTTCTCCTCTTTGATGAAATTAACGGAAGGGTAAGTCAGTTCATGACATTCCTCGTAGAATTCTATCTCAAATTGGTCCATCATTCCTTGGAAAATTTTTAGGAATGAAAAACATTGCTATAAATTATGCTTTTGAGCATAGTAGTAGCAAGAAGACTCTGTGAATTCCTCTTTTGGGCTTACTATGCCAACTTCCTCGAATGCTTACCATACTATACTCATTGGCGTCTTAACCCCTCTGACATATCTTTTGATCCAATAGCTTTTCCTATTAATCATGGCATTTACCCTCAGTTCAATGTATTCAGGGAACGGGTTAGCCCCAACATTTGGTCTGGGCCTTGCTCTATTTTCATTACGCCTCTTTTCAGCAAGCCCAATACCTTTCTCTTGAATGAGGTGTAGTTTTCAACGAGTGTCCCTGTACTCTAGCATGGTATTCATAGTAAGCATTCTCATCATACCAATTGGGGCATAGTGGAGATTTTGGGTCTAAGAACACTGGGTTAACCAATCGGCCGACTAATAGGCGATTGTAAATCTCTTTATATGAGTATGGTAAAGGGTTAAAATATTTCCTTTCTCAGGGTGCTTAATGATTACTTGGGGCTCTAGCATTGTTTGTGCTACGAGGTTGCATGCTTAGAGGAGTGTTTTGAACAGGATTTGGTGTGAGGGTGACTGTTGGAACAATCCCAATAAAGTGAATTATTGGTGCAATTTGGCAGGGGTTAAAACTCGGATACAACATATTTGGGGCATATACCCCTTGAGCTAAGATGGATTTTAAGGGAACTTTGTAGTGCTACGACTGATAATGTTTACTTTTTTTCCTTTTCATTACTTGTTGGTTTCTTAATTGACTTGAATGATTCTTCGATAGATATTTTCCCACTTTTTATGGCATTACCAATCATATCCCCTGATATGACCATATCAGCAAAATTTTTCATGGAGTTTCCCACCAACTTTTCATAGTAAGGAGCTTTCAAAGTGCCAACGAACATAACTATCATTTCTTTTTTAGTTAATAAAGGCTAAACTTGAGCTACATCATCCCTCTATCTCTAGGCATACTACCTAAAACTCTCAAAGGCTTTCTTTTCCATGTTCATAAGGGAAAGACAATCTGGGGCCCAGTCAGATACGTGCTTATATTGGTCAAGGATTGCATGAGCTAGATCTGTCCATGTTTGAATTCTTATAAGGTCTAGCCCTATGTGCCATCAGAGAGCTGCCCCAGTTAAACTACCCTGGAAGCAGTGGATTAGCAATTTTTCATTTTTCTCATTCTTGGTCATCTTTCAATAATACATCCAAAGGTGGGCAGTAGGACCTATCGTCTTATTATATTTTTTAAACTCTAGCACTTTGAATTTATGCATAATAACGAGCCTAAAGACCAATCCTCGAGCTTTTGTGTCCATAATTCTAAATTTATCACTTTCTTTGATAGTTCAACGAATTTCTCTAGAAATTGGTATTTGTTTAAGTCTTTATCATTTTTCGATGACCTTTTTACCCTTTCTTATTCTTCTTTTTCATTAAAATCTAGTACTATAAGTATAACGCATGAAGAGCCTTAAACTAAATATGGTGCTGTTACAGGATTGAGATAAATAAATAATTGAGTTGATGAAATTCTTGCTGTTGAAGGATGCTGTTCATGCAAAACTGCTTCATGCACATTAGTAGCCTTAGTACCACCATTCAGATTACTCTTGGGGTTAGCTGGTCTTTTACCAGCATTGATAGTGCTTATTTGTCCTTTATCCTTTAAAGCTTCGGACAACAGTTTTGTCAATTCTACATTTGAGATTGAAGTTCTTCATTCTTACGAGCTAATTATCCTTAAGATTCTTTGTACATGAGTTTTAGTCACTCAATATGGGATTGATGATCATTCTCTATGGCTTTATGACAAGTACGATGTAGTAGCAATGGTAAGCTGAAGATTTCGTGCTTCAAGACACCTTTAATTTAGATGGTTGATGGATTTGACCTTTAGAATGTGTCATGACATGAAGATGGATATGAGTTCATGAAGCAGAAAAAGAATTATGTTATTGATGCAAAGTAGAAAAAGAATAATTGTTATTGATGCAAATGCAAGAGAGATAATTAGATTAGGAAACAGTTCCACCAATAGCGTCTTTCATTGAAGCAGCTAAAGTCTTGAATATATTACATTCAAAAATATCTTGCACGATTACATTATTTAATCACATGTTTTAAGAAATACAACAGTTGTTGTTCGTGAGCTCTAGTGGGTAAGATGCTACATGCTAGAGATCGAGTCGCATCCATCATATATGCAGCCTCCAACTGAGCTGCCTAAATTTGTTCAGTGATATAGCGATGATGAGTTTGATAATTTTTGCATGCCTAATCAACTATTTGTTGCCATTCTTGCTCCTATCGTTCTGAGGCTCGTACTAATTCATCCACCTAGTTTTGGCAAGCTTGCAAGGACTATACTAAGCCTTAAACCCTGACTATTAACGTCTCACTCTCAACCTAATTTGTTCTCAAATCTTGAACTTAAGCTTCTAATCGTACATTTCTCTTTTGATAAGTTGATGTGAGGGTTCGAGCTCGACAAGCTTCTTTTACTGTCTTTAGCTGTTTCCTTCCACTGATGTAGTTTTTTTTTAGGGTGGTAATTTTTGTTGTCCACTTGATTAAAGACTTGCCCCAGAGTTGTGATTTATTTGCTTTGCTGATGGCCACATAGTCTTTCCTTAGACTCTCGAGATCTACTTTAAACAATTTTTTTGTTTCTCAACTTATTTTACCTTACCTTCACATAGATAAACTTCCATCTCTGATTGACTCTTTTTTTTCCTTTAGGCAAGCAATTTCCTGGGTAAGAGTTGTCTTTTCTTTTTGGAATTCCTATCTAAGCAATTCGATTTCAGAAGGGAACTTTATCTACAGATACAACAGCAGATAGAGGTAAGGCATCACTGATGCGACATATCTTCCATTCGTTATACCTAGGGGTACATTGCTTCCTCTCTAGTGTTTTTCCATGCAGTGAGTTTGTCTCCAAGCACGAAAAGCTAACTGAATTTTTGACTTATAATCTGGCCCACCATATTCAAAGTCGCATGCCTTTAGGTCTTGGACAAAAGGGATAAATTGCTAACATAAAAATTATCAAAAGACTAGAATAGTCGCGTAGCTGGTACTTTCCCCTAACCCAATGAGTGGCACACAATTGTAATCCTTATATCTACACATGACGGTTTGTGGCGAGAACCAACCAGCTTTCCATGTGACTTCATCCCCGTTGAGATTCTGAAGTTTCTGTATCATTGTTCCTCAAACTTTTTGCAAAGCCATTCCTTCTCGAGGACTTTGGAGATAGGACTGAAGTCAGGGAAGAAATTGTATGGCCTCCTCTTTTCTTCCGGGCAAAGGTAGCTAACAAGCCACAAATAAAGCATAAGTGCACATCCAATGAAACATCCGGTCCCCATTTTCTTGCAAAAATTAAGGGCTCAAATGGTTTCAGCGATGATAGCAGGTGCTGAGTTAATGTTGCAACACAATCAAGAAACGAGATCTGTCACCATCGCTTTGACATAACCTAGCGTCCTTGGGAAAATGACTAGGCCATATATTGCCAAAGCGAATATATCTTGCATTTTCTGAACGTCAGTGATATTTGTCATTACTTTTTTCAAACTAGCCCATGAAATGCACTCGTTGTTTTCCTTCTTCTTGATGTGACCTTCAATCCATATCTTCGTTGCATTGAGAATCTAAGCCAATCTTTCTGTTAGACCTTTAGGTGGTGAATGAAATCAAGAGGGGGGTGAATTGATTTCTCAAAATTTTGATAAATTAAA
>JBBYHO010324472.1:0-29450 GCA_038382025.1 Adansonia gregorii | reverse complement strand
ACAATGCTTATGGGTGAGCGCATGTAGGTTTAGTTCATAGCATTACTTTGAAATAGACTTAAACAGTGTAGGAATCTTAATCTCAGTCCAAACATTTAGAACAAACTCTAGAGGGCATAGACTAGTCTTCAGACTTATAGTTGACATCTTTAGCTCACCAATCATATTGATAGAGATATCTTTGAATGCTTTATTCAATAGGAGCATAGCACTAGTAGAGCCAATATTTACAAGGCCTCTTAAGTAGAAAGTTTTCCAAAGTGATGGGAATATGATTGCCTCATCCTCTATGTCTCATCCTAATAAACGAGCCATTCTTCTTTCATGATTCTTCTAAGCTTGTTTTTTTTTCTATTGTGCACTGGGCTTGAATCCTAACCCTTTTTTGTTGATTTAGTTAACCACTTTCAAGGTTTTAGGAATTTCTTAAAGGTATTTTTCAAGTCTCTTTCCAACCTGGGCACCCTTCCTAATAGTTAACTTCAAACCTATATGAGTGCTCTTGATAGGTGAGGCTAGACTATTGGCAATCCCTGTTTGATATAAGTAGCATTTACAAACTCAAAGGATTAGAAAAAAGGTTTAAAATATAGGATATCAGTTGAGGTAGCAGCAATGATATCTTCTTCCCTTTTGAATCAAACAACTTTATTCTCGATGATGAATTTTAACTTTCGGTGCGAAGATAATGGTACTACCCCAATAGAATGAATCCATGGCCTTCCCACTAGACAATTATCTAATGGAGCAATGTCCATACGTGGAAGTCAACTTTGTAAGTGCATGGGTCGATTTGGAGTGGAATAGTGATGTTCTCGACAACATTTTGGCAACTTCCATTAAATGCTCACACAATAGTATGACTATTTTAGATATGAGATGCGTCAATAGAGAGCTTCTTCAAACATGACACGGGCATTACATTTAAAGCTAACCTGTTATCAATAAGCACCTTGGGCAACATAATGCCTTATAATAAGTGGTGATATGGAGGACCTTGTAATTTCCTTTTTTTCCGTGCGAGATTTCATCTTCACTAAAAATATGTAATTGTTGGTGGTGATGTTCTTCATTAGGACATCCAACTGAACTATAAAGATGTTAAGAGAGACATAGGCCTTATTTAGAACCTTGTGGAAGGCATTTCTATGAGCTTTTGAATTCAGCAGCAACGATAACACATATATCTTGGTGGGTTACTTGTTCAACTAATCGACAATGTTGTATTCACTACGCTTGATGAATTTAAGGAACTTTGTAGCTTCTTTCTCGATCACTAGATCTTTGGCAGCTATCAAATCTAACTTTTTGGTTGCAAACTTTGGTGCTTGAGAAATGAGATTGGCATTCTCTTGTTGAGTGCTATTTTTTGATACTATCAGGGCATAACATCGATCATTTCGAGTTAGGTGACTTACCTCTAAAAGGTCAATACTTGCTACTTACTGGCTAGATTCTTTAATGATTAAGGTTTTGCTTTCATAGTTCCAAGGAACTGTCTTATCATCTCTATACGAAAAAGAGGATGAAAGTTGAATGATCATCTTTGGCAAAAGCTGAACAAGGCTAACTTTAACTCTCGGTTGATTGTCATACAAAAATAATGGCCTTCCAATCTCATAAGGGAGATTGCCTTCTCTTTTTCTAGTGTATGGATGGATGATATTGCATCTGTAGACTCGGTATGTAGAGTTTGCTTTTATCATAGAATTAAATGTTACCCTCGTTCATCATCCTTTAAACCATTGTGTGAAATTCTTTGCATGTTTGAAGTGCATGGTCGCAAACAATACAGAAGTCATAAAAGTTGTTAATCTTTTCCTTTGTCTTTTAGGTCGAATTAAGTAGCTTAGCTTGCACCAAGATTTGCCAAACCAAATTCATTGGCATCTAAACTTCTTTTATGTTTTCCATAATCTTGTAGTTTTCTTCAATGATTATTTCTTTTAGGTCAACTCAGTACAAGTTTGAGACGAATTGGATTTAGTGTTAGATTTTATTTGCTTACTAGCCTTCATCTTTTTTTTCCTTTTATCTTTGTAGATACCTTTTCTTCTTAATTCATTTTTCATGGCCTCATCAATCCTTCCACAGAGCATGACCATATCTATGAATTTCTTCGAGAAGCTTCTCGCTACCTTTCCATAAGAAGGGCCTTACAATGTGCCAATGAATCTAACCATTATCTCTTTTTCTATTAGTAAGGGATGAATCTAGGCAGCCTCCTTTATCTATCTTATAGCATACTGCCTAAAACTTTCATTAGCTTTTTTCCTTATGCCCATTAAAGACAGACATCTAGAGATCTGTCTATTAATGGATCTCTTCTTATCAGTAACATTGATTGATGGATCATCATGTCCATCATACTCCTCGTAAAACTTGATTTCAGACTAATCCATCATCTCTTGGACCATCTCTAAGAATGATGGACAATGTTGTAAGTCATGTTCTCGACCATAGTGGCAGCAAAATATATCAACGGCATTTTTTCTTTAACTTTGATTATCTATTATTATTCTAGTTTTCACGAAAGCCTACCAAAACTTGCTCATCGAGGTTTTGACTTCTGCTATACTTCTTTTAATTTGATAGCTTTTTCTATTGATTATCGCATTCACTATTGGTTTGATATGATTAGGGAGTGTGTTGGCCCTCACATTAGGTCTAGGACCTTATTCAATCTTGATCACTCTTTTTTCTATGAAACCCTGCACCTTTCTTTCAAATGAAGTGCAGTTCTCAATGAAGTGGCCTTGTGCTCTTACATGGTACTCACAATAAGCATTCTCATCATACTATTTGGGGTACGATAGTGATCTTAGGTTCTTGAATACTGGAGCCATTAGTTTACTTGCCAATAATTGAGAGTAGATCTCTTTACATGAGTAAGGGAGTGGTTCAAAGTGCTCTTTTTCTCAAGATACTTATTAGTTATTCGAAGCCTTTGCATTGTGCATATTGCAAGGTTTTGCATTCTGGCCCAGAGTTTACACGAGAGCTTATTGCAAGAGCAAACTCGATAGCATCGCGGTGCTGATGAGTAAAGGGTAAGACTTGTATTCAACATGTTTGGGAAGTGTATGGGCTATACTGGTTGTAGACTTTGATTAAACCTAGCACAGTTCTTACCTACAGCATTCATTTCCCTTTCTTTACCTTTGTTTATTGTCTTTTTAACTAATCCAGATGCTTCCCCAATAGATATCCTGTCGTTCTTGATAGCTTTCTCAATCATTTCACCTGATATGATTGTATCGATAAAATTTTTTCTAGTGCTTTGTACTAGCTTTTCATAGTGTGCCAACAAACATAACTGTCATTTCCTTTTCAGTTAAAGGAGGGCAAACTTGAGCTGCCTTCTCCCTCCATCTTTGAGCATACTGTCTAAAACACTTGAAAGGTTTCTTTTCCCTGTTCATGAGAGAAAGATGACCTAGAACCCATTAGACAAATGCTTATACTATTTAAGAAATGCACACACCAAGTCTGCCCATGTTTAAATTCTCGAAAGATCAAGTCCTATGTACTATCGGAGGGCTACTCCAACCAGGCTATCCTGGAAGCAATAGATCAACAGCTTCTCATCCTCTTCGTGTCCTGCCATTTTTTGACTGCACATGTGAATATGGGTAGTATGGTTAGTAGTCTAGTTGTATGTTTAAAATTAGGTACTTTAAACTTGGACAAGAGAATGAGGCTCGAAACTAACCCTAATGACTTTGTGCCTATAATTCCAAATTTGTTACTTCCTTCTGCATCTCGAAGATGTTTCTCTAATGAGTGATACTTGTCTAAGTCCTCATCAGTTTTTAAGAGCCTCTTTGCTTTCTCTTGCTTCATGTGCTCATCGAGGTTTGAGACTATAAGACTTGATGGTAAAGAACCATGCCTTGAAATCCTTTAATTAAGCAGGACATTGTCGCAAGATTTATATAAATAAATGGCTTAGATGGTAGGACATTCATTGCCAAAGGTTATTACCCATGTAGTGTCCCTTTTTGAGCATTGGTGGCCTCAGTATCATTATTCAAATTACTTTCAAGATAAGTCAGTTCTTTTCCTATCTCAACTATGCTTTTTTTCTTTCAATGCATTAGACAGCAATTTAGTTAGCTCAGCAATCTGTGCTTGAAGTTCCTCATTCTTACAGAGTGCCTGGTTTTCAAACTCTTTGTACATAAGTTAGCATATTCAGATGCTAGCTTGGTGATCGTTTTCCATCACTTTCCAATGATTGTGAGTATTGTACTGATGGCAAACTATAGATTCCATGTTTTGGATCACCATCACTGTAAATTATTTTTGGATTGGGCCTTTATGGTATGTTCCTGCATATGTTTGATACAATGAGAGGAAATATGTGATCATAGATGAAAAAAACTATGAAGAGATTAGGTTAGTTATGCAAATACAAAAAGGACAATTGGATAAAGGGATAGCTCCACCGATAACATCTTTCATTAAAGCAACAAAATGTCTTGATTACATGTGATTACATTCAAAAATCCTGACACGGTTACATTGCTTAATTACATGGTCGAATAAATACAACAACTTTTATTCATGGGCTTTGGTGGGTAAGATATCACGTGTCAAGGATCGCGCTACATTTATCATGTTTTTGACCTCTAACTGAGCTACTTGGATTTATTTTGTGAGATGGCAAGAATAGTGCTAATGATTTTGGCATGCGTAATCAACCACTAAAATCCATTCTTGCTCTCGCTGCTCGGAGGCTCTCACTAGTGCGTCAACTTAGTCTTGGCGAACTTGAAGAGAATGCTCTAAATCTTGGATTTTGAATGTCAAAACCCTATTTTTAGCCTGGTTCGCTCTCAAATCTTGGACTCAAGCCTATAACTATTTATTTTTCTTTTAACAAGTTGATGTAAAAGCCTGGGCTCTAACAAGTTTATCCCTATTAGCCCTAAAAGTTTCTCTTTGTTGGTGTAATTCATTCTCGAAAGTAGTAATTTTTGTCTTCGGCTTGACTGATGACTTTCCAAGCCTTTGGGACTTGTTTTCTTTGTTAAAGGCTATATAGTCTCTTTTCAAGCTTTCAAGATCCTTCTTGAGGTGGTTTTTCTCTTTGATAGTCCTACTTATCTCACCATCCCTGAGGTAGAGATCCATTTTTAATTGGCTATTTTCTTTTTTTAATCGAGTAATTTCCTTCGCAAAGGTCACATTCTCTTGTTTGAACTCTATCTTAAGCAATTCAACCTCAAAGAGAAATTCATCAATTGGCATTTGTGATGTCCCAATACCAAACAAGGGCATGGCATCATTAATGCGATGGATCCTTAATTCATCATACCCTGAGGTCATACTACTTCCCCTATAATATCTTTCCATGCAACAAGTTTGCTTCCATGCTTGAAAGGCTAGCTGGACTTTGACTTGTAATTGGGCTCACCATAATTAAAATCCCATAACTTTAAGTCTTAGATGAAGGGGACGAATTCATGGCACTAGAATTATGAAAGAACTAAAAAAAGGGTGTAGCTAGTACTTGATTGTAATCTTTGAATCGGTATATAACTGTTTATAGGAAAAACTAAGAGGCCTTCCATGTTACCTCCTCCCCCATGAGGTTCTGAAATTTTTAGACCTATTGCTCTTCCTACTTGTCTTAAGGCCATTCCTTCTCAAGTACATTAGAGATAGGGCTAAAGCTGGGTAAGAAGTAGTATGATGTCTTATTTACTTCCAGGGTGAAATGATTGGTGAGCTTGAAAGAGCAATGCACATATGATGAAATAGCCTATTCCTATTTTCTTACAAAAATTAAGAGCTTGAATAGTTTCGACAAGGATGGTCTATGTGGGATTAATGTTGCAGCATAAGTAAGAAAAGGCATCTGCTATTGTAGCATCAACATAGGCCAATGTTTTTAGGAATATGACAAAACTATATATTGCCAAAGTGTAGATATCTTGGATTTTTTGAATATCAACAGTACTCACCATTACTTCTCTCAAACTGGTCTATGAGATGCGTTCACTGTTCCTTTTTATTTTGATATAACTCTTAAATTAAGACTCCATTGCCTCGAGGATGTGAGCCAAACTTTTTTTAAAGGTTAGAGGATTTAACGCTATACGGTATATTGTATCAACTTTTTCCCTTTCAATGTTAAGTAATGTAATGTACTCATCAACCTAAGGACTGAGTCTTCATGATTAAAAGTGAAACATTAGTATGTTGGATTCCAAAACTGAAAGGCCGCTTGCAACAAACTGACATCTAAATGACCTTAAAGCAGAAGTGTGATATCTCAATATCTCTTAGTGAATGATTCACTTTCAGTATTATCCTAATCAGTCCTTGTGATCTTCAGATCTTGCCAATCACTTTGACAGTATTCTATGTTGATCCTTTCATGCACTAATAAGGCATACCCTGATTTTAAAATATCCCTGTCTTTATGCTGTTGGTGCTCTGACCATGCTTAAATTTCTTTAAAGGGTTTTAACTCTGAAGTTAATTGTTACTCCATGATAGATGCCCCATGCTGAACACTAATCCATTGAGCTAATTATCCCATGATGACAGTAATTATGATGAAATAATGCATGGTGAAATAAAAGCAAAAAGAAAATAAGATAGTAACCAATACGAAATAATAGGCAAAAGGTAAGAAATAGAAGGAAACATAAAATTTGCCCCCTAGAGGCAGATAAGATGATCACAAATTTTAAGGCATTAAACAGGTAGCATACCAACATACCATATTAAAATTGTCTCTTCATGAAGTAACATGATAACTCATAAGGATTAAGACTGACCATCTAAACGATAATGTTCATTCATCATCACACATGCTAAGCCATCATTCAAGCAGGATGATGGTCTATCTGGGTCCAATACAACTATTTCAAGATGTCATTATAGGTATTGGCATTCACTTGTACTGACCCACTAATAAAAGAGGATTTCCCATCAAACATAATGGCATATCCTAAAGAAATGATCATGAAATAAAAAGACAAATGTGGGTGACAGTGTTCACTAATCATCGCTCGTGTGACCAATGGTATATATAAGTAAAGGTGAGAAATGCTTCCTTGAGTGAACTTAATCTTCAAGTTATTCTAGCAGTATCTGATATGGCTTGACATGGTTTAGCTTGTAGGGTTCACTACATGGGTTTAAGTTGATGCCTGTTTCGGTATCTAAATCACTTCTCTATCTAATAAAAATAGTTTAGGCACCCGATCCATTACTGCATCAGAGTAAACTTGATCCTAGCCTTTCTTATACAAAATCCAACCATTCAAAATAAAGTTTGTAGCTAATCTTCTGATGGTCCTTTTGTTAATTTTGGTGCCATCTTTTAGGTATCATTGATCCTTAATGTACTGAAGGATGTCATGATACCATGGTAAACCATCCTTCTCTTCTTTAACATTTTGACAATATGTTAGGGTTGTATAGATACTTATTTTTTATTCTCGATTGACTTTGAATAAGGATAATAAAGTGGCCTAGGCGTAATCAATTTGGTTCTCTTCTCGAGGTAGATGCTGAAAGCTGATATCATTAAATTCTTTTTTGAGCTTTTATATTAGATTCCTATAGTGGATTAGTTTAGCATCATTTGTTAGCCATTCTTCTTTCAGTTAGTAAATGATAAGGGCTGAATCTCTAAACACTTGCTGTGTTTGAATGCCCCTTTTATTGGCTACTTGGATTCTCAGGATGCAAGCCTCATATTCAACTATGTTATTGGTCTAGTTGAAGTTTAATTTGGCCGTGAAAAGGTAATGGTTTCCCTCAAGCGAGATGAAAATTGCCCTAATTCCATGCCACAATGCATTTGAAGCTCCATTGAAGTACATTTTCCATGACAACCCATATTTGTTGTGCATACACTTGATAGTGCTCTCTGCCTCCTATATGCACATTAAGTCTTCGTCAGGAAATTCAAAATCTAAAGGCTGATAGTCATTTGTTTTATGACTTGCCAAAAAGTCTGTTTGCACTACCTTTGATGAATTTTTGGTTCACATACAAGAATCATACTTAAAAATCATAACTTGCCATCTGTCTAACCTTCTGGAAAAGGTAGGAGCTTTGCATAAATACTTAATGGGATCAAGTTTAGCAATTAGCCACGTAGTGTGGTATAGCATGTATTGCCTAAACTCCGGGCTATCCAGGCTAAAGCATAACATACTTTCTCTATGAATAAATAAATATTTTCATATTTTGTAAACTTTTTGCTCAAGTAATAGATAGCGTGTTCTTTTTTTTCTTGATTCATCATGTTATCCAAATACACAGCTTATCGACTTGTCTAGAATTAATATATACAAGATAAGCAGTCAGTCGGGCACTAGTGGCACAAGTACTGGCAACACATATCCGGCAGTCATCTTCCAATTTTTATTTTTATTTTTGATTTCATCATCCTTCAATTAAGTCTTGGGGTGCCAAAAGTGGGTTGGACAAAATAAGATGTCTACACCTTGGATTTTTTTATGCTTGATTTTATGGTTTTTTGGATTATTTTGTAATATTTGAAATTTGTAAGGCCTAAATATAATTTCCCAAAAATTTCAAGGCCTTGAAAGGGTATTTCCATGCTTAGCCAATTCTTACAAAGTTGATTTTGTGATTTTGTGATTTTTTAGATTATTTTGTAATTATAAAAACATAAGGACTAATTGTAGAATTTAAAAATTTTATTTTAAGGCCTTTCAAGTTTGATCAAATCTTTTGTAACATCTTTAAAGGTGTTTTCATATATTTTTTACATGTTCAAATGTGTTTCATGCATTTCTAACCTTTTTTGGACCTTTTTGTAATTTTTAAAAAATTTAAAGACTTATCTGTAAAAAGATGCAAAGTTGTTTTCAGGCCAAAGGTACTTGACTGAACATTCCTTATGATTTTTATATGATTTTCATGTTGATTTTTTTATATTTGGTATTTGATTTTGTATTTCATGTCATGTAAAGACCAGTTGCAAAATTCAAAAATTTAGGGACCATTTAGTAAGGCCTTATATTTTACGGTTAAAATGGTCATTTCATATATCAAATTACCCATTTAAGGTACTTTGATCATTTTGGAATATTTCTAGCTTTTTTAGCCATTATGGAGCTAAAATGTAATTTTTGAAAATTGAAGGAACTATTATAATTTTTGCATTTTAGGCCAATTTAGATGTGTAAGCTACCCATAGAGGGTATTATTGTCATTTTATGTCATTTTTGAGTCTTTTATAATGACTAGGATGCATCTATGTAGAAGGTGCATAATAAGGATAGGTTTGTCTTTATAGAATGATATCGACTACTTTAAGGTTACTAAGATATTTTTATGTCGAAAGTACACCTTAAAGGTATTTTAGTAATTTACCTTAGAGTCGAGTCCTTTATGATCATCAAGGTACTTAGATGCCAAACATGTATAATAGGACTAAGTTTATCCTTTTATGATGATATAAGTCCTTTAAGGTTACTAGGATACTTACATGTTAAAAGTGCATGTTAAGGGTATTTTAGTAATTTATCCTAAAATTGAATCCTTTATGATTGCTAAGATAATTTTATGTCAGAGGTATATAAATAGGGAGAGGTTCAACCTTTTTTAAAGATATTAAGTCCTTTAGGTTACCGGGATACTTTAGTCAAAGGTAGACCTTAAAGATATTTTGGTAATATACATTACAACCAAGTCCTATGTGATCATTGGGATACATCTATGTCAAAGGTGTACAGTTGCAAGAGGTTAATTCTTTTATGATGTCATCAAGTCCTTTAGGTTACTGGGATACTTCATGTCGACGGTATACCTTAGGGATATTTTAATAATTTATCTTAAAACTAAGTCCTTTAGCTTCATCGGGATACTTTTATGTCAAATGTGTACTTTAGGGGTACTTAGGATAAGTTATATTTTGATAAACCAAAAATTTTTAAAATTAAGGCAATGTCTTCGAATTAAAGTGGTACGTGAAATTTCTCCCTAGCATATGGAAGGGGTTTCACGACTTATTGTAATAACGAGATATCTTTTTTCAAAATTAAGAAACTCAAAATTTTTTATGAATTTCAGAAAAATAAAACTTATGCATTTTTTAGGCTTTCTAGTAGGGTACAAAAGTTATTTTGGTTTTTTAAAACCTTTCGTATTCCTTCAACTCTCTAATAGGGTTCAAAAAAAATAATGAAACCTTTTGTATTCTTTTGGCTCTTCAATGGGGTACAAAAGATCCTTTGATTTTCAAAAATATTAAAAACTTGATTTTCTCAGCTAGAGCAATAAATTTGTTTCATAAAATTTTATTTTGATAATGGAATTATAATTAAATACTAGATATTGAAACCAAGTAAAAATTAGATTTAAATTAATAAATAATTAATAAAGTACAGATTCCAAGCATCATGAAAAGGATTATTCCTTACTCATGATTGCAATCGATGATCAAACCCTTTTATATGATCTTTGGTGCTATCACAGACCTCAAAGTTTATTTTTAAGGGTTTTGTAACTTTTGAAATACAAACTCCAGTAGGTGACCAATCTCACCTAGCCAAATAAATTGATAGCAACTCCAAGATAAAATTTGTTTCATAATGACTATTTAAGGTTAAGTCAAGTGAACAATTCATCTTGACAACTCAGTCCTCAAACACAAAAACAATAATAATGATATGGCCCTTACAAGTTAAAAACAATGATATATATATGTATAGGAACAAGGAGTACACTTACTATTTAAGTTGGGCTTGTTAGGATTTGCATCTGGTTTATGTTGCGACAATGCGCTTGGTTCATTTTAAAAGTATGTTTTAATGATACATTGAATTCTAGCAATCTCTTCCCTTTTATTCAAGCATATTTATATCATCTCTATGGCATATTCTTATTGTCATGCATTTAACTAACATCTCTATGTGTTCTCATGCTTATCTCTCCACATGTCATCTTTTTAATGCTTAAATGTCATCTTTACAAATTTTAACATGCCTACCACGTTTATTATCATGAATGCCATCTTTAGTTCATCACATGTTTGTCAAAATGCTTGTTTGTTGCTTGTTAAAAAATATGTTTTCCTAAAACGCACTTAAGTTATGGTTATGTTGACCTCAATAAATGAGGATCAGCATAGACTTATGGTTTTCTATTCATTGGTTGTCCAATCTTATGGAAAAAGCAAGTTTTTCATGTTTGGATTCAAAGGTTATTGAGACCAAATGTTCTGTTTTTCAAAAATAAAATATTTTATTGTTCAATGTTGTTTATGCCTTGATCTTTTTGCCTAGAGTCTTTTGTGTTTATGGCACAATCAATGGGCTATTTCATTATCCGAAACTACTCTAGGATTATGTCAATAAGCTCATAAAACCTATGTCACTCATTTCTTCCTATCATGGACATTCAGATATCCGTAGCCTGAGTTTAGTCCTAAGAAAAGAAAACCAAAAAAATCCTCTATTTTGCCCTGATAGCAT
This sequence comes from Adansonia gregorii, assembly GCA_038382025.1. Classification (NCBI taxonomy): domain Eukaryota; kingdom Viridiplantae; phylum Streptophyta; class Magnoliopsida; order Malvales; family Malvaceae; genus Adansonia; species Adansonia gregorii. The sequence goes on along the minus strand of JBBYHO010324472.1, from coordinate 17,979 downwards.
AGTGGTTACAATTTGAAAATTTGTTTTGAACACCCAACCTTTTTTCATGAAGTTTTTTGATATTTTTTAGTAAAAGGGCATGAAATTCAACAATATCTTATTTTCCCTCCACAGATCATATTGGATAAGGGAGATACTACAATTAAAGTTAATACTATTTACAACCTCTAAAATCAGTGGTTTGTAATATGTTTGGGCCATTTTGGCCTATGAAATGATTTTTTTGAATTTTTAAAAGTTGATGAAATTCTCTTTCCAGAAAGTTATCATTTGTGATATAATGATTTCGTATGAGTCTGGAATGAGTTTTCATCCCTTGCATGCACTAGTAGTGTTGCACTTAACCTAACTTCAAAAATTATTTCCACCCAAAAGGTGATTCTCTAGGATTTTTAGAATATTTTTACATTAAACTTTATCAAATTACTTTTCTGACGGTACTACCGAACCTTTAAAAACTCTAAATTTGCTTAGAATAAAATCAAAAAGAGGGATAGTGTGATGCTATCTGCTATTTTTTAGCTCTAGCCAAAGTTAATAAACTTTTTGAAAATTACCACTTCAAGACATTCGAATGTCTTCAAACAATCCCAATTACCTTTATTTGAGTCAAAAAACATGCGTCAACATTCACCTATGCCAAGACCAAGGCAATAGCATTTCTTGTTTCATTAATTTAGATTTTGTCAATTGCTACCTTTTTTTATCAACAATCACCTATTTTTGTCAAGAATTAGTAAAAAATGCTACCTCCTCAAGAAATTGTCAAACTTTTATCAATTTAAGTCTTTAAATCTGATTTTTCAAAAATTACAAAAATTTCCACCCATAAGGGAACTCCAATCGCATTTTTCAAAGGGATACTCCAACTTTGTTTTTCAAAAAACGTCAAGACTTTCCCCCAATCACATTTTTCAAAGGGATACTCCAACTTTGTTTTTCAAAAAAACGTCAAGACTTAAAATTTCTTTTTCTTCTCAGATTTGCTTTGAAGTTTTCAAAATTCAAACCCAATTTACACATCTTAATTGATCAATGGATCCAAATGCATCTAAAAATTGTCAATTTGGTTGTTTTCAGATAACTAATAACAATTATGAGATACATTCCAATCGTCTTTCCCTCTTCCTATTTTGTTGCTTTGTGTTATTTATATTATGCAATATTATCTCATTCTTATCACTTACTAACGTGTTTCTTTTTTTAATAATCATCTCGCATTCATATTTTCAAAAATCATAAATGCAATGTTTCATGCTAGTATCTCTCCAGTACTTGACATGAAATATTTGATTTTTAAAACTAAATTTGGGGGACATTTTAATGAAAAATTCCTATGTTCCCCACCTCTCTAGGGGGCAAACATGATTCAAATTTTATCCAAAACCCAAATTTATTTTATACAAATTTATGCATAAGAAGGGGATTATATTTAAATAATGACAAGTCAAAATCAAGAGAACTAAAACTAAAACAAGACTTTGTTAGAAAGGTACCATATTCGGGCATTGCAAGGAAGTTCATACCTTCTTATGCATAACCAACTTCTGTACCCAACTATCAAATCTCTAGACCACTTAGACCATGGAATTGATGTTTTGAGTTCTATAAATCACAATATAGGTTTCAATAGGCATTCGATCACTCATAGCGTTAAATGATTAGTGGCAACTCTAAGCATTGGCCACTTCGTGGTGGCCATCTAAAATCAGTTAGATGAGCTTTCCATTTAACGATCTCCTTTTATTAAAAAAATAGACCAGAATGTACATCCTTTTGTCCCTATCATATCAAAAGGGGAGAGTCCTAGTCGAGAGGACACTTTTTTGTTAAGAGAAAAAAATTTAAATTGTGTGTGCTCCCTTTCATGATGAAGGTAAGAACATGGTGCCGACAATCATGACATGCAAAAATAATGTCATGAAATGGATTTTGTTAGTGAAGATTTGCACTTATGGTATTTTCAGGCATAATCAATGCAGTCCTTCTCAAAAGTTAAGCAATAATAACTCGATTTCATGATCTACTTTGCCATTCAGTGTCCATTGGCATGCATAACATAGATTCTTTTATGGATTACTTTAAAGATTCTCTTAGCTTCGAGAGCATCCACACACCGAAGTGATACTTGATCCCAATCTTTCTTGTACAAAATCCCACCACCCATAATGAAACTTACAACCATTCTTTGATGGTTCTCTTATCAGTTTCGATAGCATGGTTAGGATACATAGGTCCCTAATGTATTAAAGGATATCATTATATAATGGTGGCCTATCTTTTTCCTCTTCTATGCTACGGCAATTTGACGGAGCCTTATGGACACCAATCTGAATAGGCATGACCTCGGACTCTTGGTTTACTTTAAACATTGAGGCCAAGGTTGCCAAGACATTAGCCATTTGGTTTTCCTCTAGAGGCTAACGATGGAAACTAATTTCATCAAATTCTTATCTTATTTCAAAAATTAGCTTCTATATTAGACTAGTTTAGCATCCTGAGTTTTTCATTCTTTTTGAAGCTGATTGATTACCAAGGCCAAATCATCTAGCACATAAAAAACCTTGATACCCCTTTCAATAGTGGCTTGGAGTCCCATGACACATGCCTTATATTTGGCTATTTGGTACAATTGAAGTTTAATCTTGCGATAAAGAATTAGTAGTTTCCATTTGAGGAGATCAGAACTACCCCAATTCCATGCCCCAATGTATTTGATGCCCCATGAAAATACATTTTCTAAGACTATTTAGAGTCGAGGCTTTTTTTTTGAATATAAACATTAAGTCCTCATCTCAAAACTCAAAACTCATTAGTTTATAATCAATCGTTGCTCAAGTTACCAAGAATTTAGCTATTGCCACTATCCTTGATGGCTTTCTGGTTCACATATGTAATGTCATACTCGAAGATCAAAACTTGCCACCCGGCTAATCTTTCTATCAATGCAGGGTCTTGTATATGTATTTGATAAGGTCAAGTTTGGCAATTAGCCATAAGGTGTGGTATAGCATGTATTACCTTAACTTTCAAGTTTTCCAAGCTAGAGAACAACATAGTTTCTATGCTGTATAGTAGTTGCTTTCACATTCCATGAACTATTTACTCAAATAGTAGATAGCCTATTTTTTCTTACTCATCATGTTAGCCTAATACACAACCCATGGACTATTGAAAAATAATAGGTATAGGATTAAAGGTCTACCAGGCACTGATGGCATAAGTATTTATGAGTTGGATAGGTAGTGTTTGACTCTGTTCAAGTCTTTTCAGCACTATTCATTCTATTTTGTAGGGTTTGACTTTTGAAGCAATTAAATGATTATAATGCATTTATCTATTAACTTAGATAGGAATCAGGCTACATAGTTCAACTTCCTTGGAAATCTCTTTAAATCCTTTCGGGTATAAGATGGTGGTAGATTTCGATGGCCTCAACTTTGTTTGGGTCAACTTTTATCCCTATTTCACTTATTATAAAGCTCAATAGCTTACCAAAAGTGACACAAAAGGTGTATTTTGTTGGGTTCATCTTGAGCCAGTATTTATGCAACCATTTGAAGAGTTTTTGAAGATTCACAATATGTTCACTCTCATTCGATGATTTGGCAATCATGTTATCCACATATACCTCTATCTTTTTGTGTATGAGGTCATGGAATAGTGTCACGATTGCCTTTTGATAGCTTGTCCCAACACTCTTAGTCCAAAAAGCATAACTTTATAGCAAAAAGTACCCCATATAGTCATAAAAGTGGTCTTCTTCATGTCTTTAAGTGCCATTTTAATCTAATTATAGCCTAAAAATTTTGTCCATGAAGGAAAATGGGGAATTTTTAGCAGTATTCTCTACTAAAGTGTTAATGTGAGGTAATAAGAAGTTGTTTTTAGGGTTAGCTAGGTTTAAATCCATATAATCTACACATATCTACATTCTGCCATCCTTTTTAGGGACTAAAACAATGTTGGCCACCCTTTTGGATACCTAGCTACTTCAAGGAATCTTACCTTAAATTGCTTCTTCACTTTCTCTATGATTTTCAAAAGAATCTTCAGTTTCAATCTTCTTAGCTTGTATTGTATTTAGGTTTTAGAGGAAGCTTGTGAACTATTATGTCAATGTCTAATCTGGGCATGTCATGGTAAGACCAAGCAAACATATCACAATATTTTTAAAAAAGGTTAATCAATTTGGTTTGGATAGAAAGGCTTAAAGAAATTCCAATCTTGACTTCTTTATGCTTTTCTTATGCTTTCATATTTATGATTTTAGTAGGTTCCTTGTAAGGCAAGATCGAGTTTTTTTCCTGTTTAATTAACCTCAACAGATCTAATGGCATAAGGTTTTTTTCAAAATCCCTTTTAGACTTGACCTTATTAGCTTAGATTGGTAGCTTCAAATCGATTTTCAAAATTTTAGCAAGAACATTCATGTCATTTTCATCTAGGTAGTTAAGAATATGGAGAAAAGAACAATATAGGGGAAAAATGTATAATAAAGGCCTAAGGGTTGGTAAGAAGAATGAGAATGAGACACAAAAGAATAAAATACATCGAGCCTAGTCATTTTTATTAATAATACTTAATAAAAATACACATATACAAATGATCGTACAATGTTCTTGGGCAGAAACATTTAGGTTTAGTTTATAGCATTACTTTGAATAATTTTAAATAGAACATGAATTTTTTTTTTCAATCCCAACACTCAAAAAGAATCCTAAAGGGCATAGACTATTCTCACTGTCTGTTGCTAACATCCTTGACTTATCGATGGTATTGATAGAGAATCTAAATACCCTATTTAGATTATCATTGCATTGCTGAAGTCAGTACTTTTTTCTAGTCTAGGTGTCCTCCAAGCAAATGCTTTCCTCAATAGTGAAAACATTATGGGTTCCCATCTTATATCTTAACCAAACAAATGTGCCATTATTTTTTCATAGTTATTTTAGGCTTGCTTCTTTACTACTACACATTTGACTTGAACTCTAAACCACTCTTGTTAATTTGGTTAATGACTTTTAGAGCTTTATAATTCCTTAAAAATGCTTTTTAAGTCCTCTTCTAGCCTCAACACTTTTATATCTAATCAACTTAAGACCTATATGGGTACTTCTTGATAAATGAGGCTAAAACATTGGCAAATGCTCGTTAACATAAGTGGCATTAACGAACTCAAATGACTAAAAAGAGGATTCCAAAACATCCTCATCGGGCTCAATGTATGAGGCATTAGTTTAAGTAGCATCAATAATGTCCCCTTCCTCTTTGATATTGAAATACTTTTTCAATGACAAATTTTAAGTTTTGATATAGTGATAATGGTATTGCCACTGCAGAATTGATTCATGGCCTCCCTAGTAAGTAATTATACGATAAAGTAATATGCATTACATGAAAATCTACTTCATAGGTGCATGGGCCAATTTACAATGGTATGGTAATGTTTCCTGCAACCACTCTGTAAGTCCCATCGAACACTCATATAACTATGCAGTTATGCTTAATATAAGAGGCATTGATGGGAAATTTGTTTAAACATGGCATGAGCATTACTTTTAGAGCTAACCCATTATTGGTGAGAACTTTAGGCAACGTGCTACCCTTGTAGTAAGTAGTGATGGGAAGTGCCTTTTAATTTCCTCTCTCTCTGTGAGGCATCTCATCATTACTAAAAGAGATGTAATTATTTATAGTGATATTGCTTACCAGTCAATCTAACTTGATTTAAGGATATCATGGGGCATAAATGCTTTATTCAGGACTATTAAGAAGGCATTCCTACATGCTTCAAAATTTAAAAACAATAAAAGTATTGGTATCTTCGTCAGCTACTTATGTAAGTAATCAACAATATTATACTCACTATGTTTGATGACTTGAGGAACTCCATGGCTTTTTCACTTACAGGCTCTTTGATATTTATTAGGTTAACCTTTTTTGGTTTTACTTTTAGTGCTTGAGTGATAAATGTAATGTCCTTTTTTTAGTTTTATTTTTTACTTTGCTTGGAGTGTAACATCTACCATTTCGGGTTAGGTGATTTACCTTAAAAATTAATGCTAGTAGCTTATTGACTGGACTCTCTGATGATTATCATTTTGCTTTCATATCTTTAAGGCATTGCTTTGTCATCTTTGTAAGAAAGGGATGAGAGTTGGATAACCATTTTTGGTGCAAATTAAATAAGGACAGCCTTAAGTTCCAACTGGTTGGTAAACAAGATTAACGGTTTTCCAATACTATAAAAAGGATTCTTTTTATCCTTATCTGATGTGCTCGCATCTTTATTTTCTCCTTATAAAACTTGATTTTCAAGTAGTCTATTGTCCCCTAAAGTAACCCTAGGAACTTTAAATGATGTTGCAAAGTGTGGCCCTGTCTGTAGTGGTAACAAAAAGATTCAATAGTTTCTTCATTTTGACCTTTGATTCTCGTCACTATTTAGATGCCATACCCTACTCCTTAGTACCTTTAACTCATGGATGCTCTTCTTAACCCAACAACTTTTCAATTAATCATGACATTCACTCTTTACTAACCCAACAACATTTCAATTAATCATGACATTCACTCTTTACTCTACATAGTCTGAAAATGGATTGGCTCCAAAGTTTGGTCCAAGCCCTTATTTGACATTGATCATACCCTTTTCTAGTAGATTTTGCATTTTTCTTTTGAAAGAAATGTAGTTTTCTTATGCTGTGACCTTGTGCCCTAACATGGTAATCACAGTGGGCATTCTTATGATACCATTTAGGATAAAGGGGCTACCTTAAGGTTATGAACACCAAGGTGACTAACTGGCCTGCTAGTAGACAAACATAAATCTTCTTATTGGAAAAAAGGAGTAACTTAAAGTGATCACTCTCCTGGGGTGCCTGCTAATTGTTATGGGTTCTAGCATTGTTTGCATTATAAGTTTTGGCACTCTAAGTGATGGTCTAGGTAAGGTTTGGCGCAAAACTCATCGTAGGGCTAAATCTTATAGAATAGACTGATTATGGCATCAACAAGTAAGAGTTAAAGTCTTGATAGGCTTTACTAGCGACGTATACACTCTGCTTCGGATACAGACTCTAAGTAAACTTAGTCAGACCCTTACTGATGGCATTTATTTCCTTCTCTTAGTTAAGCTAGATGATTCTTCTTCTGAGATCTTACCACTTTTTATGGCATTATTAATCATGTCACGCAATATGACAATGTCAATGGAGTTCTCTATGGCATTCTTTACTAGCTTCTCATTGTAAAAAGCTTGTAGGATGTTGGTGAACTGACCATTTTTTCTTTCTTGGTCAAATAAGAGAAAACCTAAACAACTTACTTTTTGCATCTTTCAGTGTACTACCTGATGCTCTCAGTGACTTTTTTCCATATTCAAAAGAGAAAGGCGATCTAAAGCCCAGTTAGATATGTGTTTATCTTGGTTAAGAAAGGAATAAGCTAGATCGGTCCACGTCTGAACTCTAACCCGATACAATATCTTATTTTCTTCATATGCAACCATCTTTCTTTAGTACATGGGAAGGCAGGCCATCAAATCTGTTGTCTTGTTATAGTTTCCAAATCTAGCACTTTGAATTTAGGTGGAATAATGAGATTAACAACTAAACCTAAAGATTTGGTGTTTATGATCTCGAATTTTTCATTTTTTTGACTAAGGCACTTTCTAGTAATTAACACTTATATCCTCAATAAGTTTTGAAAACTTGAGACCTTTTGCCTTTTCTTTCTCTGCTTGATACCAAGGTCTAAAATAAAAGGTTTCACTGGTAAAGAGCCCATAACCTAATACCCATGAACCAAATAAAGGTGTTGATCAAGAATTTAGGTAGATAAATGGTTAAACTACTCAGTTCGACACTCTTAAAGGCTACTATTCATGTGATGCCCTTTCATGAGCATTAGTGGCTTCATTACCACCATTTAAATCACTCTTAGGATAAGCCAGCCTTTTACGGTGTCCATAGTGTTTGTTTGACCTTTATCTTTTAGAGTAATAGATAATAGTTTAGTCAGCTCTGCTATCTAAGCTCACAGTTCCTTATTCTTTCAAAGCATTTGTTCTTGGCACTCCCTATACATGTGTTCCAGTCATTCAGTGCAGGCTTGATAGTTATTTCCATGGCTCTTTGATGGTTATGAGTATTATATCGATGATTAATGGTAGATTCCATGTTTCAATGCACTTTACACTTTAGATTATTACTGGATTAGAAACTTATGATATGTCATGAATTATGTGTGATGAAATGACGATAATCATGGAATCATGGTATCAAATGATAATTGACATGAATAAATGAATAAAATAGTAGAAGAATTAAGTTTAATTACACAAATGCAAATGGGCAATTAGATTGCAAGATAGCTTTATCAATAGCATTTTTCATAAGGTAACAAGATGATTTGATTATACTTGATTACATCCAAAAATGTTTGACATAATTACTTTATCTAATCAAGTGTTCCAAGAAATATAATAGTTCTTGTCCATGGTCTCTAATAGGCATAATATCGTATATCAAGGACCTAGCTACCTCGATCATGTCACTAGCCTTTAACTGGGCTACCTGAATCTACTCATTGAGACAGTGAGGGTGGTCTTGATAATTTTAACATGCTTAATCAACTAGTTATTGTCATTCTTGTTCTTATTGCTCTAAAGCTTTAATTAAATCCTCAATGTGGCACAAAAAAGTTTATACAGATTGTTTTATGTCTTGCATATTGAATGCTAGGATTTTATTCTTAACCCTATTTGCTCTTAAATATCACACTCGAGCTTCAAAACATCGATTTCTTCTTTAGCAAGTCAATATGAGGGTGCCAATGCTAATAAGCTCTTTTGGCCTCTTCTTGCCATTGGCTTAATTCCTTATCGAGTGCAGTGAGCTAAGCCTTCCACTTGGTTGACAACTTATCAATGTGCTGGTATTTGTTTCCTTTTCAAAATGCCACATAATTCTTATTTGGACACTCAAGATCCCTCATAATGCGATCTTTTTCTTTGATAGCCTGGTGCACTTTGCTATTTCAAAGGTAAAGGTCCATTTCTAGTTGACTCTTTCCCTTTTTTAGACAGGAGATTTTTATTGTAAAGTTTTCCTTTTCTTGTTTAAATTTCTGCTTCAGTAGTTCGATCTCAGAAAAAGACTTACTACCTAGGATTTGGGTTATCTTAACATCAGATAGTGGAAGGGCCTCATTAGTGCAATGAATCTTTTATTTGTCATACCTTGAAGTCATGTCACTTCCTCTCCAATACCTCTCCATATAACAGATTCGGCTCCAAGCATGGAAGGCTGATTGGGCCTTTAACTTATGTATGGCTTTACCATATTCAAAGTCCTAGTGCTCAAGGTTTGAAAAAAAAAAGGATAAATTTTTGGCACTAAAACTATCATAAAACTATGAGAGGTGTATATCTAGTGCTTCCTTACAATCCCATAAATGGCATACAACTAAGATCTTCGTATCTGTATATTATTGATTGAGGGGAAATCCATGGGGCCTTCTATGGAACCTCTTCTCTTCTTAGATTTCTAAACTTCTCGACCCAATGTTCCTTGAGCTTTTCTTGGGACCACTTTTTCTCAAGGACCTTGATAGGGCTAAAGTTAGGGGAAAAGTTATGTAATATTCTCTTCTCTTTAACACAAAAATGATTGATGAGGTAAATGTTAATAAATGGGGAATACCCAATGAATCGACCCATCCCTTTTTTGTTGTAAAAACTAAGGACTCAAATGGTTTCAGTAATAATGACAATTGTAGGGTTAATATTGCAACACAATAAAAAAATCTATGACTACTGACCCACGTGACTGAAGGTTATCGGGAATATGAAATATTTTATGTATTCCAAAGCATAGATATCTTGAATTGTCCTTGCATCAATGAGACTTGCCATTGCTTCCCTTAAACTTGCCTAAGAAATACACTCACTATTCCCTTCACTTTAACATGGCTATCAATCCATGGCTCAAGGATCTGCATTAATCTCTTCTTAAAAAGTAGTGGTTATTTCATTTTGTACTATATCCTATTGCACTTGCTTTTGATGTTGAGTAACATAGTGTATTCATCGATGGTGGGGACCAAATCTTTTTTATTAAAAGTGAAGTACTAGTACACTGGATTATAGAATTGTGATGCTGCTTGCAATAGGCTAAGATCCAACTGAACTTAATGGAAGAGGGGTATGTCTTCATATCTTTTCGTGAATGACTTTCTCTCTATATTACTCCAACTAGACTAATTAGATCTTGCCAATTGTTCTTATGGTACCAAAATTTTAACATTCTTATGTATCTTCGAGACATAATTAAGCTTAAGGTCATCCCCTTCTTCGTGCTGTTGACCTTCTAACTACGTTTTGACTTTTTTAAAATACTTGATAACAAAAATAGGCTATTGCTCTATGTTAGACACCTTTTGTTGAACACTAAACCTTTAGCCAATTGTCCCAAAATGATGATGATTATGATGGAATAATGCTTGTGTCAAAAGCAAAAAAGAAATAGGTTGGTGACAATATAAAATAAACAAATAGGAATAAGGATTAAAAGAATGTAAACAAAAGTAAATCATAGAAATTTCCCCAAAAATAGGCTTTAAGATGCCTAGAGGCAAAATGACAATTGCAAATGCTATAAGAATTTAAGCATACACGAATAGCATAATGGCATTTCCAAGTTAAAAATTGCCTATATTGAAGTGATATGGTACCTTAAGGAGGCAAAACTAACTTCATAAGTGGTGATGTTTATTCATCACCATTTATGGTGGGTATGCAATAAGCCATTATTCAAAAAGCATAATGGTTTATTTGGGTTAAATATGACTCTTTTTTAGGGTGATAAAGGGATTCATAAATGATGACATTTTCTTATCACCATGCATTTATTGACAACGGTTAGTTGTCAATCGGATAACATAATGGCATGCCCCAGTAAAGAAATGAGATATCTATTATGGCATAAGATAGGAAACACGAGCGACAATATTCATTCATCATTGCCAATGTAACTACAATACATATAAGTAAAGGTAAAAATGTTTCCCTAAGTGTTTTTATTCTTTGGGATATTCTAGTATCATTCTAGTATGGTTTGAGGCTCATATGACTTAGTACATAGAGCTGGTTGACATCTAGATTAGCATCCAAATCACTTTTTTATCTAAAACGGATAGCCGAGGCACTTTGATCCTAGGCCTATCATAAGCATTGCGAAACAAGTTTAAACTGGCACATGTATTCCTTATGCAAATGCGGAGGGTTACTCATAAGAGACATAGATGACTTGCACCCTAAAAGTTCATATGATGCCTATGCTGAGGGTTACTCATGAAGGTAGATAACTTACTTCCTTCTAATATTTGGGACACTAATCTTACCATGGAGTTTGGTAAGAACCAAATACCAGTGCATAGTTTGTGCTGGAGAATTATTTAAACCTTTTATTTACCCTTATTAGCATACTTATTATATTGATATCTATTTAGGAACAAAGCAGTCCTTGTTGATTACAAAACAAGAATCAAGAAAAGTAAAATACTAATGGATAAAGATGAGAGGGGATTATAGTTAAATAATGACAGAAACTGAAAAAACCAAGACCCAAGCAAGATACAGCTAGTCATAGGATTAACTCTTTAAATTGGTCCCCAACAGAGTCGCCAAGCTATTGCGAATGCCCTTTAACAGCACTCGAATTGCTCAAATTAAGCATGCATGACTTTAAATAATAGGGATGCCTTTGGGATATCCCTTGATCGAGATTGGAATTAGGCATAATGATTTGAGAATAGGGGAAAATCATCAAAAAAATTACTCATCCAACTAGTCTTGGATGGCCATTGTGAAACACCCAAAGACTTGGTGTTGCCACTAATCATTTTAGGGTAGGCATGATCGAATGCCTATTGAGACCAACATTTCAAGCTATAAACTAAAAAAATTGATTTCATGGTTTACGTGGTCCAAAGATTCATTGATTGGGTCTACGAGTTGGTTAGGCATGGGAAGGGTTAGGACTCCTATGACACCTAAATTAGTACTTGCTAACTATGTCTTACATTTTGGACACAATCCTAACTAAACTATGTCCAAAGATTCATTTGCTAACTAAACTAGTAATTTTGAAATGAATGATAAGATTAAAGACTTTTTCTTTAGGCCTCAACCCAAGCTTAGTAAGACTCGTGGTATGGCTCACGACTCCATAGGAAGAGCTACTGGGATTCACTTTAAAGCATTCAAATGCAAAACAAGGATGGTTCAAACAAATTCATTTAATTTCCTTGAGGTCAAAAAACAAAGGACATCATCGCACTATCTAGTTTCTCAGGTTTATTTTGAGTTCATCCAAAGGCTTTAGGGAGCAAACAAGGTACCGCTGAAAAGGTAAATAAACAAAGATTAACATAAAAATATCCAAAAATCTCAAAAAATTACTTTATTAGTGGAATTAATTTTTTGAAATTTAATTTGACTCAGCACTAGCAGCAAATGTAGGGGAAAAGTTGTAGCAGGCTTTGAAAAATCATCTTGGACTTTTTGGGAAGTGTTAAATTGCAAACGGTAACCTTTCTGGAAAGAGAATTTCTCAAACATTATAGGAAAAATATTTTAAAAATCTAGAAAAAACCTTTGGTGGGCTGAAATGGCCTAAAAGAATACGAATCTTTGATTCTAGAAGTTTTAGGTATCAAAAGTTAGACAAATCATAACTCTTTTATCTGGGCACGTTCAAGGGCGAACAAGATACCATTGGAAAGGTTATTCAATTCCATTTAAAGGAAAAATTGGAAAATTTGAGAAAAATCTTTTAGGGTTTAGAAATAATTTAATTCATGGTTATATTATTGCTAAAGCAAAACATAAGAGTTTCTTGGTTTTTCAAGTTTCCTAGAACAACACTCGAATTATGGACATCTTAGTGTTTGTGACAAGAAGGTTAACAAAAATGGCTTCACAAACTTATTCACACAATCCTTCAGCATTGGGACGATGGAATAGCCCATTAACCAAGTCACTAGTAGAGGACACTAAACCTTAAGATTAAGGCACAAAGAACTTAAGTAAAATGGATATTTTCTTTTAAAAATCAAAATACTTCCTTAGTTAAGCATGAATTTGGACATGGAAAGCTTGTTTTGTCGCCAAGATTGAAAGACCAATTAGTGAAAACATTAAATCTATGTTAATCTTTATTTATTAAAGGTAACACAGACCTAACTTGGGGCTTTTTTGAAAACAGATTTTTTACAAACATCATAAAGACATTTTGACAAACATGTATTAAAGTAAATATAGTAAAAGCATCAAACATGAGCAAACATTTAAAACAACAAGATATCTCACATTTAAACAATCCAAACATGCTAAAGAGAGATGCATCAAAATGCATGGTCATAGTCATAGCATGCTAAGATGAGCATGTAAAAATTAAATAAGAATTTGAAAATGAATGAAACATAGTAAAAATTGCATGAACAAGGACTATTTTGATGGCAAACTTAAGCATGGCTTTTTCGATCACCCAAGATTTATTAAGGCATAGATAACATCACCAAAGTAGAACTATCATAACCAAGGCCATAATAATGCATAAGAGTCCTAGTAAGGTCAAGGCAACATGAGTAGCTAACAAGATGATGCAAATGATGAAAAATGAAAAAATAAATAGAGAATATATGGAAAATATGCTAGAGCTTTAGACCTTATCCTTGCCTTTAAGAAAAAAATTAGCTTTAAGCTTGCTCTATGAAAAACAAAAAAATAAATAAAGAATATATGGAAAATATACCAGAGCTTTAGACCTTATCTTGCCTTTGACAAAAAAATTAGCTTTGAGCTTGTCTTTGTCCCCCTTTTTTGCTATTGATTAGCAAGAAAATGATGAAAAGAATATGCTTTTGGTTATGGCATCAATGAAGGAGAGTTTTAAAGGTGACAATGAAGGGAATGGGAGGTTTTAAAAGGATCTTAGAAAGGGTGAAGAGAAAGCCACGAGAATAGTGAAGATAAGGGTGTTTGGAGGTTAAAGTAATAGCTTTATCTCTTTTTACCAAGCATTGAAAAATTAAATTATATAGCACCACATTTCAGCCATCAAATAACCTAACAAAGGGGGCATTCGCATGTACCATTTGATAGTCATTGTACTAAAGGGTGGCTTTCACTATTTTATTGGTTACTCTTGACTCCTGTAGACAAAGAAAGCCATGCATGAGTTTATCAAATAAGTAATCTCATCTTTGCCCTACATTAAATTAGATTTTCTCATGAAATTCCCCCATGCCAAGCTTAACGAATCTCTTTAAAAGGTGTCAATCCAATTTTTAAGGCCTGAAAATGGAATCCATATGATTTGAATGAAATTTTGTTTGCTATCGAATGATTTTTTAGGCCAACTATTAATGAATAATTATTTTCATATTCTGTGAACGTCTTGCTCAGAGAGTAGATAGCTTGTTCCTTCCTCCTGACTCGTCGTGTTAACCCAATACATAACCCATTGACTTGTCAAAAATTGATAGATCTAGGATCAAAGATCGACCAAACACTAGTGGCACAAGTACTAATGGATTTGAAAGGCAGTGTTTGACCTTATCGAAGGCTTCTTAGCACTCTTTGTTCCATTCTATAGGATTTTGTTTTTAAAGTAGCCAAAAATTTGCATCGCATTTGTCTGTCAATTGAGATATGAATCGCGCTATGTAGTACAACCTTCCCAAGAAACTTTTGACTTCTTTTTGAGTTCGAGGTGGTGGCAGATTCTGAATGGCCTTGACCTTGTCAGGATCAACTGTTATTCCTTTTTTCTCACAACGAAGGTCAATAGTTTGCTCGATATGACACCGAATGTGCAATTAGCAGGATTTAGCTTGAGCTAGTACTTGAAAAGCCTTTTAAAAAGTTTTCTAAATTGGCCACATGTTCACTCTTTTTTGGTGATTTGGCAATCATATCATCCACAAAGACCTCGATTTCCTTATGCATGATGATGCCATGTGCCCATTTTGAAAACTTTAAACTATTCAAAGGGCTTAGTGTGCTTAACTTAAAAATGCATGATATTGGTGGTGGTCAAGCTTTTGAGTTATCTTTTTATCGAGATTTGGATTAGGCATACTAATATGAAAAAAAAAAGACCATAAAGTGAATAGCCCATCCAACTAGCCTTGATGGGCACCAAGAAATGGCCATAAACTTAGAGTGGCCATCGATTTTTTTGGGCTCAGTAGTATCGGGTGCCTATTAAAAACAATATTTTGAGTTAAAAAATGTAAAACATCGATTTTAAGGTCTACAAAGTCCAAATATTCAATGGTTGGCTCAGGAGTTTGTTACGCATAGGGAAGAATTAGCACCCCTATGACACTTGAAATTGGTACCTACTATGTCTCACTTTAATTTTAGCTTAACTGATTCCATTTGGTCGTTGTTTAGATATAATCCCCTCTAATGCATGAAGTTTTGTAAATTATAGATTCGAGTTTTAAAAGAAAGTTTGAATCACCTATGCACCTCGAAGGTGTAGTGAACATAGGGATTTTTGCTAAAAGTAAGTTTCAGATTAAATTTTTAAAAATTTAGATATTCCATGCCAAGTACTGGAGAGATACCTACACGGAATATTGTATATAAAGGTCCCTACAAAAGGGAAACATGTTAGTAAGACAAGAAAGAAAATAATAAAATTGCATAAAAATAAGAGCACACACAAACATAGAAAAAAAAAAAGAACATAAGGGACGATTGAAATTTATCTCATAATTGTCTTTGATTACTGAAGAATAATCAGGATGACAATTCAGAGATGGGTTTGGATTCGATGGTAATTTAAAGGATGAAAAGATTTTAATCGAAACAATCTGGAGCATCCAAAAGGGAGAAAATTTTTGAATTCTGAGATAAAAGCAGGGTTGGAGCATCCCTACAAAAAGGTGGGGTTAGAGTATTCCCAAAGATAAAGTTATGAAAATAATTAAGAATAAAGAGAAAATTCAAGCTTTTTAATGAAAAATGGCGTAGGGTATCAAAAACTTGTTGTCGGAATTAACCATGTAAGTGCACATATCGCAACAAGTAATATAGCAGAAAAGTAGAGTGTGGATCCCACAAGGAATTGATACTGAATTTGTTAAGTATTAAAATTAAAACAACTTAATCTTAATAAAATAAACAATTAAAAATTAAGAAGCAACTAATAAATAATAGAAGCCTAGGATTAAAATTCCCCTTAACATTTTATTTGAATAAAACCCTACTCTTTTAACTTGATTAATAATAATGAGTTGTTAACTTAGAGTTTTAATTTATTTATAAGTATCTTTCGATGGTCTTATAAAAATATTTCTCTTAACCAATTTACTATATTCCTATGCAAATTGAATTAAAAGAAACTCATTAAGCATAGATTCTAATTTGGTTACATATGGCATGCTCGTATATTCCTACCTAACATGCAGATCAATTCATCCTAATAAATGAATATGAAACATATGTCATTTAAACCAGGTCTAAACACAAAATTCCTTTTTCTCAGGTCATTAAGGTTACTAGGTCACTTTAATTGATGATCAGGCAATTAGAAGCATTAAGAAGAGATTGAACAAATAACTCAAATATCATTAAATAAAGAAAAGAAAACAAAATAATCCAAATTACATGTTGAGTTCCATTGTAACCTTAGAAAAATAAATCTAGTTCATAATAAATATATGAAACATAAAATCAAGAAGTTTCACTATCATAAATAACATAAGAAAAATAAAAATAGTAAAGAGAAAGAGAAAATGAGATTGGCCATAACTTTGGTCTTCAAATTTCTCCAAAATCTCTCTAGCTTCTTGAATATTATGGTGGCTTTTCTCACATTTCATGAACTTGAGAAAAATAAAACTATAGAATATCTGAGATTCTCTGTAATGTCTCTAAGTCTAATCCTAAGATTCTTATTTATAGGCAAAACCCTAAAGGTAAAAACTTTTTCTCCAAGTAACTTGAACATATTATTTAAGAAATCGCCAAACTAAATCATTTTCCTTGATTGAGCCCATTTACTTCTTGATTACATTGTTACACTATTCAAAACTCCTTTGGGTTTTAACCTACAAAAATATGGAAATTATTTAAAATAACTAAGCAATTAAAATATAAGGAAAGTAAAAAAAATACTAAATTAAAACTACTAAAAATAAATGAAATAATACTATTATAAATAATATTTAAATAAAAATATCTAAGACTTAGCTAATTTAATATGAATAATGAGACCAAATAACTCTAATTTATAGAGTTATCAGTATCCCCTCAGAATAGTGGGGTTGAAATATCCCCAAAGATAAAAATTTTTTATGATTTAAGACAATAATTAGGAACTCGAATAAATTTGATAACGAAAATTCAAGTTTTTTATGAAAAACGAGGCTAGACTCTCCCTTTAGATTAATGAGGTTGGAGTATCATTAAAGATGAAAACATTTGATGTTTTAGAAGAACAAGTTTTTCTTGTCTTTGTTTTTGAAAAAAAAAAAGGATTTTGAAAATAGAAATATGAAGATTTGTATCAAATATATTTTTATCTTAGGCCTTAATCTGAATGTAAATGGCTTGTGTTGTAAGGGAGCCAATCAAATGCATTTTAAGACATCCAAATGTCTCTATAAATAAGACTTAAAAATTAGATTAAAAATAAGGGATAGTATTATGTTATCTCCCTTCCCTAATTTACTCTAGATTCATCTGAAGGCATTAAGGAGTGAATGAGGTACATTTGGAAAGATAACTCGATAATTTTTATGTGAAAATATTCCAACAATCCTAGAAAATCACTTTCTAAACCAAATAAATTTTTGAGGTTGGCTCTATATTGGCACTAGTAGTGTATGCAAGGGAAAAGACACATTGAACTTTGAAAAATCATTTCAAGCTCATCTAAAATCATTAAATCATGCATA